>CAJNJA010016440.1:0-11058 GCA_905231915.1 Symbiodinium necroappetens | reverse complement strand
TCTAATTCTTTAAGGCCCCTATATTCAGCTGAAAGGAAGCCTCCCCCACGCCTCCGCGGTCGGCAGAGCCATCCCTTGGAGTCCTTGATCTCGACCGATGATTGCTTCAAGCGCATGAACCACCTGACTTTTGTTGCTTTTTCTTTAGGTGTTTAGGGTTTAATTGGGGTTTAGGGATTCAGGGTTTAGGGCTTAGGGTTTAAGGAGTCCCTGAAGGCTACCTATGAGCGCTTATGGTTTAGGGTCCTTAGAAATCGGGATCCCGTTGTAGGCGTCTTTGCAAGACCCAGGGAGTGAACCACCTGAAAGCTTTTTGGGTGTTTTGGGGTTTAGGCTCAGGGTCTTCAGGAGTCCCTCAGGCAACTATGAGGGTTTATGGTTTAGGGTTTGCGTCCTTTTAGAACCACCTGAAAGCTTGCTGGGTTCAGGGTTTATTTCGGCTTAGGGATCTGGCTCTTTGGGTTTATGCTGGATTCGGGGTTGAGGTGGGAACCCCCCCCTGGAAAGCCCCGGAACCCCAGAAATCTACACAGAGCATGGGGGGTTTGGGCTTTATAGGGCTTTGGACATCTAGGCTCTAGGTACTGGGGTCGGGGCCGCAGCCCAAACCCGGGCTGCCTAGAAGTTTCTGGCTCGGGGTTGCAGTTCTCGGCTACATCTCGGCTCTTTGCTGGGCTGCTCTTGGCCCGCGGCCTGTATCACGACGAGGGCTTTAGGGTTTGATGGCTTTGCAAGCAGGCAGAAAGATTGAAGTGAGAGCAGTGGATCGATAGAGAAAAATGAAGCCCCATCTGGGGAACCCGAACCCACCATTTTCAGCGCTCTACAGTGGTAGTAGCCGAGAAAATCGATTTCTCTTCCCTGCGTAGAGCGGAGCTTACTTTCCCTTAAAGTTTCTGTCGGTTTTCCAAGTCATGAAGTCATCTTGAACCTAAACCTGCCTGTCTCCCAGACGTGTAACCTCAAACCCTGAATCATGAAACCTGCTATGGTTCTTGAGCTACCAGTAGCTAAGCCATCTTGTCTCTTACTCTCTAAAAGTAAACCCAAAATCCTCAAAGCAAACCTCGAGCACAAATCCGAAACCCCAAATTCCTTAATTAATCCCTGAACCAGTTATTCCTCGCGAAGGCTGTCTAGCTTAGACAAAAGCAGCCCGGGCGCACGCATGAACACCCGCTCCTGGAAGGTTCCTGGGCTCCGGAAAGACCCCAGGAAGTCTAAGAATTCAGGAAGCGACCAAACTCCTAAACCCAAACTAAAACCCTGGGTTTAGGGCCTGAGGATACAGCTCCTATTCTGTCTCGAGGCACGCGCTCCTCGCTTCGCTGTGACATGCCGGCAAGAACAGGGTTTCTGTGAGGCTTCTATGGGATGTCCAATGGTTTGATAAAGTTTCGCAAGGCTTTAAAATATGTGCGTACTCGTTTGAACAATAGGGTTTTATACTACATGTAACCACATATAACCACAATAGAGGAATAGTACTGGTACTTCTTCAGATGTCTATAATAGCATGTTATCATGATAGCTTCGATGAGCAGACCAAACGACAACAAACAGGAAAACAGGTCGGGCTGTGAAGAAGCCAAGACCAAAACAAGTGTGGAAGCCTCAAAACTCAACACAGGAGAGTCCAAGAGTCGGCTTCCAGTGCTCGTTTAGGGTTTTAGGGTTTTAGGGTTTAGGGTTTAGCTCGTAAGGGCCTGTATCACTAGAAAAGGGCTTGGCAGTGCATGGCAGTCTATCTGTATTAGCTACTACTTATTAGTACTTATGCAGACCTCCATTCATAAAGCCCCTTTGGAAAAGGGGCTTTAAAGTGGCTTAGGGTTCTAGGGTTTAGGGCCGGACTAAGACTCAAGAGTCTAGGGTTTAGGGCGGGACTACTCAAGATTCTAGGGTTTAGGGCTTCGGGGATAGGATTTGGGACCGAAGGCTTCAGGGCTCCAAGGATTGCAGTGTCGGGGCTCCATTCCTGAAGCTCAGAGTCCACACCTAAACCAAGGACCCCAAGGACCCTAAGGAGCCTATACCCTAAACCTTAAACCCTAAGAACCCTAAACCCTAAACGATCCTAAACTCGGTTGAGTCTCTAGTAAACCCCGTGGGTGACCCCAAAATCCAAAATTTTAAGCGCACTGTTAAACCCACCGTTTGCAGTATAAGGGAATATCATCGTATTATACAAAACTATATCCATATAATGACCAAAAACAATCAAGTACTATCTTATACTAGACTATACTATATCTTTATTTATACTATTTTTGCATTATATTGTAATCCCCACCCTTGCTCCTACCATCTCCTACCCTACCCTTAGCCTCTAGCCCTACACCCTAAACCCTAAACCCTAAACCCCTAAACCCTAAACCCTCCTACTCTACCCGTAGCCCTTGCCAGAGCTCGCTCCAACTTGGTCCAAAGCTGCAGGTGCTCCCGGTGGGGCCAGCAGGCCTCGGCTCGGCTCTTTCTGGGAGTTGGGATTAGGGTTTAGGGTTTAGGGGTTTAGGGTTTCCTTGAAGGGGGATTCTCTGCCAGAGGGTTTGAGGTTTAAGGGCTTGAGCCCTAAACCGTAGGGGCTCAGGGCTTTGGGGCTTAGAGTTCAAGTTCAGGGTTGAGGGTTTAGGGGGAGTTTAGGGCTTAGGGGAGGTGTAGGGTTTAGCCTACTCGCCCAGATTTCACAGAGAAGTCACACTCCAAAGACGGGATGGATTGCATTAGGATACCACCTATGACTCTGCAGATTGCTTCCTGGATGCAGGAGTTCAGGGAGGCTGGAGATCAGCTTAAATGCTGAAGTATGTGTTCAAGTACCCCGAGAATCGGCAGCAGTGCAGATCCTCGCCGCACGCAGTGGCACCTCGAAATATAAAGAATCGGAACAAGCTACGCACATGTAGAAAACAACCGTGCCATCCAGACCTGAGCAACGAAGCTTAGACAGATTTAAGGAATGCCTAGGGCCTAGGGTATAATTAGGGTTTACGGTGTAGGCTTTAACTGAGGATCTATTCAGCTTGGAGTCGTTGTCTTGTCCAATCGGGGGCGAGAGGGCGCAGCTCGTCGTCAGGGTCGAATCGAAACCTGTCATCCGTGCCTGTTAAGTCTAAGTTTCAAGCACGCCTGCTATCCCTGAACCCTAAAACCTAAACGGTGATTGCATGAACCAAAATGTTTGAAGAGTTGACGATCTTTTTTTCCTGAGTCTACCTTCGGCATGGATATTGGCTAGGTAGGCCTAGGAAGACCTAAACCCTGCCGCAGCCAAGCAGCATTCACGACCTGAACCAACTCCCACCCTTCGTATTGGCGCATTCGGATCAAGTTCAGGAAGTGATCCTCAGCTTCGAACACCACAAAGGTTTCTTCTACGTCAGGGAGTCAGGGCCCTGTTGGGCGTTGCTGCGATCCCAAAACCCCTACCCTAAACGCCTAAACTTTCCTAATCTCAAGCCATGCGTCCGCAGATCGTCACAAGGATGTGGACACCCCTTATGCATTATGGAAATGCAGCCTTGCCTTACATTCTACGACACCTCATCATCGCAAAAAACAACCGACACCCTAAACTCCCAAATCCACTATGCTCCTCTCTCCGTTCCAAGATGGAGAGCCAAACCCTTGCAGTCCGGGGCAGCTTACTCTAAGGCCGATAAATCCTAAACATCCCTGCAAAATGCCTGCAAGGCTGCTGTACGTAGATCACTGCGAAATTCTGCACAAAGGCATCAATCAGACATCGAACAAACCCTGCATGACCCAACAGAACCAAAGCAAAAAATCCAGCCACGTCAAATCCCAAAAGAACCCTCCTAGTTGAAGCCGCGCAACCAGCGCTGGGTCCAGCCAGTCCGGACCGACCTAGCTAGAGTGGCGTACGCGCTCTAACGGCTGCCGGCTTAAACGGACGAGGCTTGGGCGCTTTTATGCCGCAGGGTTCAAGATTCATTTAGGCTTTCATGTAGAGTTAGCGGAAGGCTTGGGGGGTCGAGAGTTTGTGGCTGAGGGCCCTTGGGTCTCACAGAACTTGGATCAGACTTGATTCCTGAATATTCGTGAAGACTGGAGGTATCTCCTGACGCATGGAATCTTGACAAACCGTGGTGCCTGACACTCCTCCCTCGCTGTTTCGGGTATCCAGCACAATTCTTTAATGCTGGGGCCTCAATAACTACCGCATTTGGAAGCATATTACTACAGCAGCCCTGGTCATAAAAGCCCAGTTTGTAGAACAGTAACGCCGCAACTCTGTGCTCCAAGTAGCCCCAAAACCCTCAACCTTAAACTCCAAACCTTGAACACCCTAAAAAACTGCCAGACACCCAAGTCCTAAATCCCAAATGCTCCAGGGACATCGGAGCGGCAAGGAAGCTCCGACCCTAAACCCCAAGCCCCAAACCAGGCCCAGCCACCACCCCCGGTCCCAGGATTGTAAAGGACCAGAGTGCATTGGAGACCTCTCGAGCTTCGAACCTGGGGGCGGCTATTGCTTTGAGTTCATTAGTATGTACCATCATAATAACTGTATACATATATGTGTGTATATATATATATAATTGTATATGAATATATCAACCATATATCATATAATATTTTTTAAACAGTTTCAATCAAAGGTTACCTGCCCAGCCCGCCAGTCTTTCAAATTAAGAGGGCAACACTTGCATGGCAGTTGGAGCACCAGGCAAAGATGTCTCGTTCCGCCATCTCTACGGCATCGACAGCAACCCAGGGAAACTCATAGGCCCTAAACTCTAAACCTGGTGAGCAGTTCGAAAGGAGAACGGCTTGAGCCAAACAGTCTCCGTCTCTCTGTCTCTGTCTCTCTCTCTCTAGTTCTTTCTGTCTCTCGCTGACAAAAACACAAGAAGCTACAAACTCACACCACGAATTCCACGTTACTCGAGTAGAAAGCTTAATTCGTAGAGGGTGCAACTTGTGCTTCTTCCATGCATACGGAGAGCGGCTTTGTCACATTTCCGAAGCTTTTAACGCCTGCATGAGGCTTCGTGGTTGACCACGCACTTGACTTTAGACCCTAAGCCCTAAACCCTGCACCTTCGACCGATTCGGGTAGTGGGAGCCATGTCGATACTGACGGTGATACAACTACGGACTCCTCTCATTGCAGCCCTTGCTATGCAAGGGTCTTACCATGCTGTGATGTAGCTGCTATCCAAGAGCCCTTTTCGATTCTTATGATCTGAAGCTTCCTTTTCATTCGGGCTTGGTTTCAGGTTGCTTCACAAGCGAAAAGTTCCCCGGACGACATGCTGCGGATGTACCATCCACACGAAATGCAACTGCTCTGGAACTAAACCTAAACCCGAATCCGTACTTGCCCGATGCCAGCTAGGCCACTGCCGCATCTTCCGCGCTGACTGATGCGCCAGAGCCTGCTGAGGATCCACATGCTCGAGACAAACGTCGTCCAAAGGGTGCGCCCTAGACTTCCTAAGCTCTACACCACTTCGGGGCTGCTGGGTCTTTGTCGAAGAACTCCTAGCCTGGAATCGTGCCCTCTAAGTAAGCATGGCATCTCATTTCAGCATTGGCTCTGGCTCAGTAGTGCATGTAGGATCTAAGCCAGGTGGCACCGCATAGAGCAACCGCCCTAGTTAGTCAAGAGTATCACCACCCGCGCCACACAGGCCCACCAGAAGAAACTGGACAGGACAAACAAGATGGGGTACCTCGAGAAACTGCTGGTTGTAGATGTTGGGCTTCGCAAATGCCATGGCGGTGTTCGCGAGATCCTGCTGCGAAGTGCTTCTGGTTCTGGGATACCCTAAACCTCGAACCCTACACCCTACTCACTGTTAAATGCCCTGCACCAGACACGGTAGCATCGATGCTTTGTTGATTCTGGACGGCTTTACATACCAACGCGAACCCAGAACCCCAAAACCCCTAACTCCTACACCTGGAAGCCAACATCCCAATGACCTCAACCCCGGAAATCCTGAATCCTGGCCCCACACACGACAACCCAATGAGGGAAAGTATCAGAACCCTCAACAGGTTCGGGGTGTCAGGGTCGTCTGGGGTTCACTCCTTTGTGAAACTGCCATATCCGAAGATGTTGTGAGGTCATTTTGACGTGAAGGGGGGTCAATTTATTCGTTCGCACGCAAAGGCTCTCTGGTAGTCTGATCGGGCAATCCAACCAAATAAACTGCTCTAGTTTTGGAGTGCCGTAATACAGTGCCGAACTGGTTGGCCGACCACCATCCGAGTGAAAGGCCTGTCGCTCTTGTCATCACATCTGGTTTCCTGCGGTTCTTGGAGTCGGATGGCGTGAGTGTGAGGACGTGGGTGAACTTTTCCACCTGATGCAAAGCAGCGAACCATTCTCCCGCGGTCAGAGTTTCGACTTCTCCGTATGCTGCGTATATGACCGTACATGTCCAACTACAGATCTTGCACTGCTCTCTTTTCTCCTGAGCCCTTTACACTCCATCGCTTTACCACAGCTTGGCCCTACAAGCAACTTCCTTCCGGAAACCTCCTCCGCACTGTGGTCCTGGCTCCACCACTGTCACATGTGAGTCCGTGTCCCCTCTCCGAATCCACCCCAGAGTTGCTTCACACCGCTGCCGGTCTGCGCTACTTCGAACTCGATATCTCGCAAGCGGTCCGAAGTCGGTCTTCTCGCCGCTGGCATCACGCATGCGAAGCTCAGTAGCTTGAACACATCCCAAAAAACAAACCCTCGAGCCGAAGTAAGGGCGCGCAGAGCTTCAGGTGTCTATCGCCAGGTGTCGTTGATGGGGATCAACTTCAGGACTATATTGGGCAGGGCTATGCGACGATCATAGTAAGGAGCCCTAAACAAAGGTAAGTTTCAGTCTTTCATAGTGTTCAAGTAAGCCCAAAGCGGACATCGAGACCCAGAAGCACTGAGCTTCGAGGATAGATTTCCCTCATGGGCCGGAGACACCCCTCGAAACAGCCTAATATAAGGGTTTAGGGCTTAGGGCGTATAGTGCTTTTATGGCCTAGTGGTTTAGGGTTTAGTCTTTCAGCTCTACGCGCCCCAATCTTCGGGCCTCAAGGCCCAAAAAAGCCGAAGAGCCCAAACTCCAACACCCAGACCCTGAATGGAGAACCGGTAAGCTGCTACTTCTTAAATACCAGACGACTAGGGTTTAGGTTTGTTTTAGTTTTTTTGAAGGCCCTTTTCCTCGCGTCCGCTAAGAGGCCCTGTTGGGCGGGCGTTGACCAGGCCAACCAGGGTTTTTAGGGTTTAGGGTTTCTACGGTTTAGGGTTTAGGGTTCAAACTCCCTATGGAAAAGCCTGCAATTCGGAACTTCAAATCCCAAGCTCGCCTGGCAGGTGTAGTCTTGAACGATCTTCAAGCCCTGTTGGGCGACTGCAGCCATGAATCCATCCTGGGAAGCTTAGTTTCCCAAAAAAGTGTACACTTTCAGTTTAACTACCCTAAACAGTTTAAAGTGCAGCCATTCAGCTGCTAAGGAAGAGAGAAGCCACACCCCCCAAACAGCCTAAACCCACAGCTAGCTCGGAATCCGAAACCCCAAACGGCAGACCCAAAGCCATGCCAAACCTACAACATGTCTTCGATGTCTCCGGCTTGCTGGCACAGCGTCGAACACAAGGCATGCAACCCAGACCATGCCGTCTAACGAGGGTGCGGCGCCCCAGTATGGGACTTCAGAAACGAAGCAGAACTTGCAGAAGCAATACGCCCCACCCTGTACAACTTTATGATCAAGTTGATTGCTGCCATGATTGCTCTCATTATGAAAATAACCTTCAGGCTCGTAAAGGACCAGCCCGGAAAATCCAAAGCTTCGACGTGTGTACATTGTGATTCCAAATAGTCGGAGTGCGCCAAGTAGTTGAGTTTCTTAGATGTCCTTAATCCTTCGTTCCAGACAGGTGAAGGCACACAGGTCACTAAAAATAGTGTCTCAATGATCTCCAGACAGGCGAAGGCACACAGGACTCCTAAAATAATGTCTTAATGATATCAATAGGGTTTTGGGGTTCACTAAACAATGCACCCAAGGAGTACGCATGCTGTGTTTCAGGCTTCTGTATACCCACAAAGGTTTAATGCCCACAGGACACCAAGACCATGTCCAGGGTACTAATGCCGAGACCCTATTCGGTTCGCACTGGGCTGTCAGTCAGCGACAGTTTACGGCTTAATGTAGGGGCCTAAATAATGACCTACACTATTTTGGGGGCTTCTTATTATGCTTGTATTATAACATATACCTCAAAACCCTATTCTAATTATGAAGGCCCTTACATTATCTTTTTCGGGTTCGCTTGCAACTGACCATTTCCCAGTTCGAATGGGTCTTGCTTTAGGGGAATGCTCTTCAGTCGGGTGGCATGGCGCACGCCCAGGCGGCAACAGGCCCAGGAGCTGTTGCTCAGCTCCTCACAACGAATCCACTCCAGAGCTTCTGTTGATTCAGCAGCGTTGCGGGGCTCGTGGGGTTTGGGGCTTCGGCTCTTGGGGTGTGCGGCTTCGGATTCTTCGCGCCTGGATTAAAGCGGTGGGTTGTCTAACCAAGCCGGGTTCAAGGTAGCTCGGATGGCACAGCTCCCAGGCTCGGGTGGGCCGAGCTCGTCCCCCGATGACGCATGCGGAGAGGCAAAGAAGGCGAGAGAGGCAGCGAGCTCCCAGGTCAACACTCCATCACACTCTCACTGAAGGAACGCATCAACTCTGCGAAGGCGTGAGCCTATATGTTGTACAAAATGTTAGAAATCAGCAACAGTTATGTGATTTCATACATTATTTCTACTCTATACCATCTCATCTGATCTTATCTTATACTAAATACTTTCGTGCATCATACAAAACTATATAAGTTATATTATATCATATCGTATTATTTCAATATATATATATATATCATTGGGTTATATTCGGTTATATAGTGTTAGTAGGCTATATTGGATTAGACTATAATATATTAGGTTATATTACTACATATTAGATTAGATTAGATATGAGGTTAGAATTAGATTAGATTAGAGTAGATAAGATTAGATTATAGTGTAGTGTAGTATAGAATGGTATATAGTTAGTATATTCTGTTATGTGACTGTATATTATGCCACATTAGTTTCTCAAGTTAACTTATTGCAACTTCCCGCACCCCCGATGCTTTGCCGAACCTGCGTGGTGCAGTCGGGCAATCTCTTCATGATCTCCTGCACAACGCCGGGGTGTATCGTGCTTTATTTATAAGGACTCTGCAGGCGTTTTATGGAGGGGTTTGAAGGGCTTCTTTCGTAAGGATGTTACAGGTTGTACCAGGCTTTCTAGCAAGTCTCTAAGCACTCTTTTAGGATTGCGGCCCTGGCTACTTCTAGGGGTTTTTGGTCTGATTTTTGGGTTGAAAGTCGCCGACCTTCGTCTCCCAGTGGTGGTTGGCGTATTTTTCGATGGTGCTCTAGTCCCCTGTCAAGAAAACTCCTGCACCCTACCTATGGGCTCCTATAGGATCCATTGTAGTTCCTTTTGGCTTTATATTTAGGATCCTATGGGGTAATCCGAAAAAGGAACTGCAACGGAGCCGATCCTTATCCCCCACGCTGAAGCTTTAAACCTAAACCGAATCCCACACCCAAGTCCTCACAGCTGTACCCAATACGCCCTGTATCCAAAACCCTGAAAAATGGAAATCACGGAAGAATCCCCACAATTCCGAAATCTTACACCCTTGAAGTGGAACGCTGCTGTGGATCTAGAGTTCTTGGCCGATGGCTTCACGCCGTAGCATAGGTGTGTAAGCTTGTAGTAGGCTGTTGCAAAAACAACTATTTTAACTGAGCTCTTCTAGCAAAGTGCTTTACAGATCTTGCGACGGCTGCTGTTCCAATCTGGGCCCCCTTCTGCACTCGTGCTCGAGGCGGCCAGGTGCGCTGTGAGCAGAAGGCTGCCATAATGTAGGCACCTGATGTAGGAACCTGGTTAAGAAACCCTGGGCCTTTATTACGGTTCTTCATATGAGCCCTAATATATTGGGGTTACAGGGCCAGGGTTTCTTAATCAGGTTCCTACATTGCAAGTGTTCGATGCGAGCTGAGCGGTGTAGGATTGGTGGCAAATCGACACCATCCTGTGCTGATCACTGGTCTTCGAAGATGTCTTGTCCGGCTAAGGCCCCGACCCATGGCTGGATGGACTGCGCGGGCTTTTGCCGTGCTATGGTGTCTCGTCTCCCGATGGATCATCCCAGGCATGGCGCGTCGGTACGGAGCGAGGGCTCGGAGCTGAAGTTGGCACAAGGTTGAACGGGGTGGTGTTGGTATTATATCAGGGCGACGTATAGGGATTAAATGCGGGCTTAGCGGTGGGCTGTTGGGTTTAGGGAGATTAAGGTCTACGGGTTTGGGATTGGGGGGTGTAGATGATAGGGTTTAGGTTAATTAAGGTTTGGGGCATGGGGTACACCCTGGCAACCTGAACTGAACCCTTGAACAACTGCAGCATGAAGCCCGAACTTCCTTTGGCGTGGAGAGAGTCTTACACCACTGAACCCAAAGCCCAAACGCGTAAAGCCGAAACCCGGGCTTAGCAGAACAAGACCTGCTCCCAATCCCAAACCCGAAACTAGATCCCAAACCCCGCAAAAGCAGACCCCAAATACTAAAACCCCAAAAGGGGGGGGCTAAGCCCTGAACCACAAACACCCAACTCCCAAATCGTCAAAAAAGCCCAGCCGCGGTCCTCTAGAAGAGCACAGATGAGCTGCCACGAAGATTGGCCAAGACCTAAAACCGAAAGCCTAAGCCCAAAACCCAAAACCCTAAACCCCTGTTGAGGTTTGGGCTTAGAGCCGAATGGCTTTAGGGCTCACGCCCGGGGTTGCGGGGTGTTTTAGGGCTTTGTGAGGCCTGCGGTCTCCGACTTAGGGCTGAGACATTACGATGACTTTTTGCTACATGCTTTTGACAGTGCTTAAAGTTTGTCTAGGGTTTTAGAGCTTGGGGTTCCAGGATGCCTCTACTTTGTCATTGCATGAATGTTGCAAGGATCCTTGCACCCTAAACCCCTAAACCCC
>CAJNJA010016439.1:0-11352 GCA_905231915.1 Symbiodinium necroappetens | reverse complement strand
GCCCCACGGGTCGCCAGCCGTCATCCCGGGAGTGTTTGTTGCACCCCCGAGCGCAGATAGGTTCAGGGACACGATGCTCACCTGCGACCGTACGTGAAGCAGGATATGCGCCGCTGTTTTCTGGATTCCTCACTCTCAAGGTTTTGAGAGTGTGCAAGTGTAAGACTGTGTCTTGCTGCACTCCTGAAAACCCGGCCGTGTTTGCTCGGCCGGGTGTGTCCGCACTCAAGTTGAAGCATGTAGCAAGAAAAGATGCCTTGTGCTGTGATCCACTCGTTTCGTCACGGGTAGCTTGCTGTCAGGGATGGGCCGATGCAGCCAATTATTGACATCGTCCGATGATATGAAGAAATTTGTGAGCAATCTCCATGAGCCAACGATGCAAGAGCTCTAGCTGAATATTGCCGCAAGACATCTCCGGAAGAAGATTATCTATCTCCTTTCTGTTACTATATCTAAGATTTTAACAATTCACTATTGAGAATAGAATATATTTTGAAATAAAAGAATAAATCGATAAGAACCTATTTCATACTTGATTTCGAAAAAGATAATACTCTGATGAATTATATATTATCTTTATAGAAGATATTTTAATTAAAGATCTATTTTAATAAGAATAATTATTGGCAATATTAGTATCTACACTTAAATATTTCGAATTTTCTTTATATTTAACTGCCGTCGGAATATTGCTAATGATATTCATTTCAATAAATTTATTCTCTTGACAAATCTTGACTCAGAATAAGTTGAGAAAGCTATTAAATAGAATAATGGAGATTTCAAGTACGATATAGCTAAATGATTTTATTTAAGAAAATTCGGATTTTTTCATAATTAGTTAATTAGTCGTTAATCTCTATAAAAAATATATAACAATTAGAAATTATTGATAAATATTTTCTGATATAAGATCTTAAATTCGTATATATTCATTCAATTTGGATTCGGCCTTCTTATTTTACGGTTTCGTTATGGATCTTACTCCTTTTAAGGCTTCGGCGTGGCTTTACTCCTTTAGGGTTTCGGGGTCCGTTAACTCCTTTCAGGGATTCGGCCTTCTTATTTAGAGTTTCGGTCTGCGTTTACTCCGTTTATTTTCCCTTCGAAAGTTTGGGTCGATCAACATCGTAACACTCGCGGGCGTGTTCAGCGAAAGATTGCGTTCATGAGTGCGATGTTTGTCGTGGCTCGTTTGAAGATCTGTTTGCAGAGCCAGGGCCAACAAAGCGAATGGCAATTTTGGCAGGAATGTGAAAAAGGCATGACCACAGCAAGCCAGTTCAGCGCACCAGCCTTGATCGCAGTGGCAGACCCTGTCAGAGTTGTGGGTTTGGGGCGAGTTCACAGCCTGCACTGTCGGGTTGGCATCGCCGCACAGTTTGGACAAGGCAGTTTTCCGGAGAAAGTGAGACTCTCGAGTGCCGCCGTTCTTTTCTCGGGAAGCCACATGCCATGACCGAGTTGTCTGCTCACATACGGACGGTTGTGAGAACGTGTGTAGCGAGAGTTACAGTTCCATAGTCGCACAACAGAGCAAAGAAGCTGCATGATCGCTCAAAAACTTGCTTCAGAGATACTACATGGATTGGATTGTGTAATCTAGGAACGGCAGAACTTAGAAATAGATTGATATATATATATATATATAATATCATAACATAACATAACAGAACATAACATAATATAATATAATATAATATAATATAGTATAACATAATATAATTTTCTATAATACAATAGAATATAATATAACATATTATAATATAACATAACATAACATAACATAACATAATATAATATAATATAATATAATATAATAGAATAGAATAGAATAGAATATAATATAATATAATATAATATAATAGAATAGAATATAATATGTATATGATATATGTATATATATATATACACATATTGTATATATGTGTGTATATATATATGTATATGTATATGTATATATATATATGCAGCATGTCTGCATCTGTTTCACACATTCGGAGCAGGGGCGGGCAGCGCTTCGGCTCAAGTGCTGCAGCGGCGTCTCTTGATCTCCAAAGATGCTGCAGGGCCTTCGGAGCATCGAAGGAGCCTTGGGCATGCAAGGCATCTGGGCCCATCGTCGGTTGCACTGACAATCATTGTGTGGAATTGGCGTTGCAATCCTGTCGGTGTTACTTTCTTCTTATACGAGCACAGACTTCACACATTGAGTGCATGCTGCAAGATGTTGTGAAACTTCGTGCAGTACATCGTTTTCTGACGTCCATGTCTGCAGCTGTTCAGGTATGAATTGTGCGGTTGTCGCGGAACTTTGATGAGGGGACTGCGATGCGAAACGTCGTATCGAAGGCCGAAGTTCTTCCCGACCCACTGTCGCTGGGCTGGAATGTTCTAGGCTATCGGCAGTCTGATGTCTGTGCGCCGAGAGTTGTCGTGGAATTTCTCCGCGTGTTTGCATGTGTGTGTGTGCGTGTGTGTGTGTGTGCCCGCGTGCGTGTGTGCACGCACGGGTGTGCGTGTGTGTGTGCACGCACATGTGTGTGTGTGTGTGTCTGTCTGTCTGAACGCTTTGTTTGCAGCCCAGGCACATCCGTCTGAAGGTTTTTCGGGAACATGTGCGGCTGGGAGAGCTACCAGTGGCTCGTGTTCCCACCACTGGCCATTGCGGGTTGTGATACCTGTTATCTCTTTTCAAGACCCGGTGCTGCCTTCTGAGATCCGTGCTTCAGCAGTTCCTCACTCTTGCAGGTAATGCCTCGGTGTTGTATGTCCGGCCGCGATCCGGGCTCTCCTGCCACATGGAAAGAAGGCAATCCAACACGCCGTGTAAATGGTCTGCCTTCACTACGGCCGAGGCAAAGCTTGTGCAAGCAGAACAAGACAGCATTGCTTGATGTTCTACGCGGCCCGCATAGAGATGTCACTTCGAAGCCAAGGTCAAGGTCGGAGGACTGGTTCAAATTGACAGAATCCTTTTCAACATTTTCCTCAAGTGCTCACTCTGATCTCGAATCTCAAAATGCAGCGTGTCGGACCCCGATGCCACACGGTTGTTCAACACACTGTAGAACCCATCCTTTGTTGCCACGACGGCCGCCACAGTGCTGTGCTTCCGTAGCACTGGAACACCACTGTTGCACGAGTTCCGTGCCCGTGAGGGGTACTCTGCTGTCTTTGAGATTACGGTTTCATTTGAGGTAGTGCGGCGTCAATTGCACCGTTAGTGCGTGGTTGCCGGCACATGTTAACAGGCTGCTGATCTCAGTCCAAAGTCTGGCATCAGCTAGCACACGGGTATTTCCAGAACAGGCCGCCTGTGCTGCCTGCATTCAAAGAAGTGACTTGACATCTCCTGCTCAGTGCTGTCCGGCAGCATGAAGCGCCTACGTTTGCATTGCAAGGACCTCGCACTCAGAAAGTGGTGCGGACATGCCAGAACTGGGCTCCTCCGCCGTGCATCCGCAATGCTTCGGCGCTCGCTTTCTTGCATCGCAAAGCTTCCTCCAGCATGTCAATGCACGAAGCATGGTAACTGCCTCGCCACCAAGCTGTCGCCTGTACAGCCTTGCAACAGAGTCTTCAAGGAAGCAAGCTAGAGACGGACCTTAGCTCACTTCTGTCGGCAGTTAAAGTTCGTGCTGCATGCTGCTGGCCACTGCCTAAGAGATGTGGGTTTCTTTTGACTATTTTCCCGAGGAAGCTGAAGCAACATGTCTAAAGGTATCTCATTGCCAGGGCACGGTCGCCCTTTGCAAACCCCAAGGCCGCCAGCAGTGGTCGGCTCCCATATCAGACCTTCATGCTGGCAACCTGCAGAATTTTACCAAGGGCGCAAAAGGGCAACTGTCGACACCACGTGGTAAGCGAGGGTAAGCGGCACCCTGCAGTTCCTGCATTCCGCTCGCAGATGTTGTCGACAATTCACTTGAGTGGGCTGATCTGCGCCGTCTTCTCGGTCCTCATCCCTTGATGTCCGGGCGGCGCACCCTCGCAGGCTCGTGGAAGGCTAGAGTTGATCCAGTTGAGCTTCAACACAACTTGGCATTTTGACGCCCTGAGCCTTTCTATCCACCAGTGCTCAACTGCTTCGTAGTTTAGGTAGTTTCAGTTGGACAGCTTGGAACCCCGACGCCCTGAGCTTTTAACTCCTTATCTGGAAAATCGAAATGGGATCTCGGATGAGGTGTCGGCACGATGGCTGAGCTGTCACGCTGCATCCCGCACCAAGGTGCTTCCTGTCTTCCTCGGCCTAAACACATTCAGTGAGCAGGGGCCCATCCGAAGCTCGCTCAGTCAGAATTCTGCGTGTGAAGGCTTATATCTCACTCGACTAAGAGGCCCGTGCACAGCGCAAGCAGTGCAGAGCGAATCGCAACTCTTCCGTATTGGGCGAGTTGCAGTAAACTCTGATAGTCGTGCCCGTGCTTTCTTCATAAGCTCAACATCAGCGCCCATGAGCAACCCCGGAGAGCGCATGAGCAGACCACACGCCACTGCAGCACAACTCTTCAGAAAAGTAGCCTGTACAGTATGAGCATTGTGCCTAGCCACCCATTCCTCAAAAGGACTTTCACATCGCGCGGGGTCCAAGTGGGATGGGATGTGCACAATTTGCAAGAAGCCCGATTCAAGCTGCTGCAAAAGCTGCGCCGACTGCGACCACAGATCCTGGTTGTCAATCGGCAGGGGGTCCCAAGGGCTATCCAGAAGCCTACTCCGAGCACCACATGTTTGCAGTCGGTCCAAAGGTTAACGGCGACGCGTGTTGCGATGGCCCACCTGACCGCGCTGATCACGGCGCACAGTTCGGCGCGAGGACCTGTTTGCCACACTCCGTGTAGTGGCGCACAGGACACCACGTCTCCAGTTGAAGCACTGATGACGCCCCAACCTGCCAAAGCAAGGCCCTTCACATCTTGAAGCATGAAAGCCCCATCTGTGAACAGGTGCTGGCGCCCGGCCGTGGCGCGCACACTGTTAAACTGCCCTGTAACATCCGGAATGTTTGCAAGCTGCGCTCTCACCAAGATGCCTTCCTGTCTTGTTCTTTGGCGGCCG
This sequence comes from Symbiodinium necroappetens, assembly GCA_905231915.1. Taxonomy (NCBI): domain Eukaryota; class Dinophyceae; order Suessiales; family Symbiodiniaceae; genus Symbiodinium; species Symbiodinium necroappetens. Next base: position 6,288 of record CAJNJA010016439.1, on the reverse strand, counting down.
AAAGGCATTCCGTGAGCAGGGGGCCCATCCCGCCAAGATCTCCTTCAGATCACGACGCTCGCTCAGTCAGGATCCTGCGTGTGAAGTCTTAACTCCCTGCAGACATATCCATAGCATACGTTCATGCCCGGGCTTGATGGTATCGAAGTTTCATCTTGCGTGATTGCCGCCGGTGGACATCGCTGCCCTGTCGATGTTGCTGTAAGTATTGTACCTGCAAAGGTGCTCAGGAGTGGAGGAGTTGTGGCTGATTCGGCTCGGTTGTTGCCTCTGCAGCTTCTCCAAGACTCCAAGCTTGGGTCCTGGTTTACAGTGTGCTACAGGGGAGATCAGCGGGCTGCAAGGAGTACTGCTCATACCTGTCGACCCGTTGGCGGAAGGGAGCCATCACATCTCTTCCTCGCAGGTGTCAAATCCGTTTCTGACGCATCCTGGCCTTTCAGAACCACGACGACAAGCACCACCCGTGTCATGAGCAACTCACCGACTTCTCGTGCATCTGGTCATAGCTGGTCAGCACATGTTCCCATCTGAAAGAGGCGACTGCGGCCCATGGACAGCGCCAGCTACTACCCTCGAGTCACCAAGACTTCGTGCCTGTTTCGGGAATTTTGGCTTGGCAGTACCTCACCGCAGTAGACGCGCTCTTCGCTGCAGCATGGCAGGTCATCAGAGTGACGACGCATCAACGGCACAAGTTGCCGCGAAGTCTGAAAGACAGCCGCTGCTTTGTGCATGATGCCAGGTAGATGAGCAAGAGCCATGCTTGCATGTGCAGCACGTGTAGCCTCTGTGGAAGCAGATCGTGCCCGAAGTTTGCGAAGCTGAGTGGTCGCCAGCGCGTCTTCATTGTGGCTGCTTGCCCTGCCGGCTTGTACTCACGTCCGGACCGGATGTTGCAGAAAGCATCGTTAGCCTGCGACTGTAAGTGCCACCGATACTGTTGACGTCACCCATATTCAAGTTTCCGAAAAATGATACCTGCTTAGCCACTCCGATCTGGCGGTGTGTTCCATAGAGAGCTGCGCTCCTGCTGGTGCCTTCACACCCCTCGAGCAGCAGAGTGCTGCTAAAGTCTAGCCGCCACGATTGAGCTCCAGCCGCTGGCGAAGTCGGACCCGAAGCTTCCAGGCGCCCAGCAGGCAGACGTCAGAAGGCGCAAGTGCCCGCAGCACTGATTCGCTGGGCCTCAGCGGCGGTCCCGGAGCAGCCATCCAGCATCAATCTTGTCCAGCCGTCCGGTGACAAGTGGATGCCGCATGAGATGCCGCTCCGTGCCGTGAGTTTGTCGTCCAGCAGAAGCTTGCCGGAAGCTCTTCCAGAGTTTCATGAGGAACTGTGTGATGCCCGCCTCACTGCCAGACTTGCTGGTCTAGAGCTGCAGCCCAGTTCCAGTCATCACGGAGTCGACATCCGTGGCATGATTCCCCATCTGAGCCTCGGTCTGCCTCCACACCCCATGCCTTGCCATGGCCTTCCGTGAAGGTGTCTGGCTCAGAGGTGGAACCACCGAGGGCACCTGTCAGGATTGCCGGAAACATGTTCATCACATGTTCATCCTAGCCATTACTCCTCCTTGGCAGAGGCGACACACTTCTGCAGGCTGGTTTGCATCCGGACTCTCGCTGACGGCACATGACGGCACCGCAGCGGGAGGGCTGCTTGGAGACATAGAGCTTTTCGTCGCAGTTGCCATCCAGTGCGAGTTTTCCTACACGAAAAGGTGCATAGGAATCGGAGCGGTTGGTGCCCAGCGGAAAGCAACAGCGAGGTGAGCAATGACAGGCGGGTCGCTAGCAAGCCACGCCCTCCCTGAGCTCCTCTAACGGCTCGAGTCGCTGGCAACAGCCGACCTACTGCTGCAGGAGATGCTCCAGAAGCTTCAAGTGCAACTGCTCGGGTACGCATCTCGATGAGTTCACCTCAACAGGGCGACTAGCAGGGCCGAGGTCGCCGCTTCCAGGTGCTCGGACTCGGTCTGAGCGGCCCTCCACCATCCGTTCTTTCGTCTCTCCTCATTTCCATGGCCATCGCACTTCTGCGTGCCGCCTTCCGACCCTAAGGCCCTAAGGGCGGCGACCGCCAGCTTCTGTGGCCGCTAGCCACCCGGCTGTCCTGGCTTCTCAGTGCTCGGGAAGGCGGAGCCCGCTTGCGCAGCCATCGCAGCCACAGCCATTTCTTGCTTGGGTTATGGCAGGGCACCTCGAGTGCAAAGTGTGACACGCCACTGCAGGAACATTTGGGCGCTGGCATTTGAAGTGCCCGTGCGGCCTGTGCCGCACTTGAGACGTTGTTGGCCTGGCGGGTTCTAGCGGCACTCAAGAGAGTGATTCAGTTTGACACGACCGATTCTGTGCAGTGTGCTGATTCGCAGAGCAGCATCGCCGCGTCGTTTCAGTCTCTTGGCGTGATGCAGCACTGCTGGTCGAGCTGAAGAGTGCCTGCGTGCCCTCATTACGTCGTGGAGTGGCAGCTTGCAGATCTCGCAGGATGCGGCGTAGCAGTGCCAAGCTTGCCGCATCTTGCGGCGCACGGCAACTTCAAACGCTCATACACGCTCTTCGCTGCTATTCCTGCCCAACAAAATCTTCTTCGAGGTTGTTCCTTGGTGTTTTTGGGAGCCTACCAGGCTCCCCCGGTTCTCGGGAAGCGCGGACCCACGGGTCCTCTCAATGAAATTCTCTCTGGTGAAAAACTCCAGCATTGCAGCTGCTCTAAAGCGCATGAGATGCCAGGCTCATCGAGACTGATGCGATCATCGCGATCTGCTCACGAGCAGATCAGCGTCAGACTGCACCTCCTCACGGTTTGAGACGCACAAAAAAGAAGCACTCCCGGCCGTCCTGGCCGCCCAGCCCTGACTCCTCCGGGGATTTGAACACGAGGGGCTTCATCAGAAGCGAGGGCTGGTCTTGAGGCGCCGATAGCTCATAAGGACCCTCTTCGGGATGCCAGGGGCCGCCTCTTTTGTAAGTCCTTGAGAAGCAGACTTGACATCCCCAACGTGGCTTCCAGACCGAATTTCGGTAAAGGCGGCCGCAAGATCAACGCAGCAACCGTCGTTTCCATGCAAGTTTTCTCTGCTCCCCTCCCAAAGAGGCCCAAGAGCGCTGGTCACGGGCTCTGAATCAGGATTCAGGAAAGGCCGCGTGGATGCGTGTGAGGAAGCGGGAGGGGGGGGGGGGTGGCAAAAGGAGTTAGAAGAGCGGGTGAACTGTTACATTGAAATGATTGAGAAGGCAACGTCAAGCTTGCAGCCTCTGATTTTAATGCCGGAGATTCGGATTCGGGTTCACGTTGACCACAAGCTGGCATGCTGCCAAGCCTTGAAGCACCCATTGCTTCTTTCTTCCTCGTCTGCTCTTCGACCCCATCCGGTGTTCAGAGCCTCGTCCGAGGTACATTCACAGTTGGAGGTGAGAGGAAGGTGCCAGCAGGCGGCGAAGCCCTGAGGCCTGCAGCACCAGCTTCGTGCAGCCTTTGCGGTGTGATGCGGAAGCCAGCACGACAAAGTGAGACGAGCTCTTGCCCGAGTCTTCGCGTGCCCCCGCCGTCCGGGGCTTTGGCTCGCATGAAGGCTTCTTGGGTGGAAGAGCGGGCAGTGCAGATGCGATGTTTGGTTAGAAGTGGCAAGAGTGCCTCGCATCATCGAACCCCATGCCGCTGCATCACTTCCAAACTTCTGCTCGACTTATTCATGGTTCATCTGCAGGGTGCAGCAGGTTGCTGTCACCGAGACCTCTGTGGCATGGCTGGGTGCGGCCTTCCAGCATCGGGGTCATCGCATCCTTCGCATCGATGCTCGTCTGCACCGGCCTCGGGTTTAGTGCCTTTCGGAAGCTTTGTGTGCGTACAGGACAGACCACTTGGCCTTGCGCAAAGATGATGACGATAGTCCCGCTGAGTGCCTGTGAACTTGAGAGCTTGCGGGCGACTCGTGTGGAGCTTGGCGGCTGGTGCTGGCGAGAGCTGTCTGACATCGCCTGTTTGTCTGCAGCTTCATCCGAAGCTCTTCGGAGCAAGGCATGGGAGGCGCTGACATCAAGACATAGTTTGCGCAATGTGCTGCAAGCCGACAGGTCTCTTGGCTGTCTCACTGGCTGCCTCGAAGTTCTCGACAAAGGACCGTGGTCTTGCACCCCTTTCACTTGGTACAGGTCTGTAGGTGCCTGTCATGCATTCCCCCTGTGTGTGGGGAGCGCTTCTGATGAAGATCTTGCAGCTCCTCGTCGTGGCATGTGACCGAAGCTCTCCCCAGAGGGCAGTCAAGCTTCCCAGGCAGGCTTCAGCAACTGTGGGAGCGTTCCGGCTTCAGACAGGAGCCACGGAGACATACCCTGCGGCAAGAATCTCATTTTTTTCAGACTCCTGGTGTCTCCTTTTGGGTCAAGACTTGCCTTTGGTGGGCTCGAGCATGTTGCGAAGCGGCTCGATTGAAAACTGCGAGGATCTTGCCGGCAGTGTCGCCCACAGGTGAATTGAAATGTGGAATCCACCGTTGAACCGTGTTGGGCACGGAGTCCATCGAAGTTCATTGTGAGAAAGGCACCTCGCTCGTGTAGCCAAGCTCGAACGGCATCTGGAAATGGAGGCTACTTACTGACTTACTGGAACCGGCCCTGTGCCCAGCAGCCCAGCACAGTTAACTGACACATCTCAGAATCTCAAGAACCCAGTGGCATCAGCAGCTATCGGCAAAGACGGCATACATCGACAGGACAGACATCAGAAATCAATCCAGCAACCGATAGCCTGCCTGTCGAAAGGTGTCCCATCCTCGTCACAGGATAAGGTGCCATGAAGCCCTCCACCTGCTCTAGCACGACTGTGGCGGGCTGGAACAACAGGAGCCACTCAAGGGCCCTCTCCATTGTCAATGGCAGCTGCGTGTGCACCCTCAATCTCTGTCGTGGCGGTACCTCGCAAAAGGATTGCAAGATTTTCTGCCTGGAGCCTTCAGCCTGCCCTTCCAAGACTGGTCAACCCTCGCAGGCAGCACTGGCAGACTGGCACTGACACGACCCGGCCTTTGAATTTGCTTGGCCCCAGCTGAGCTCAGTGCGAAGGCAACCTGAGCCCGAAGCATCGTGCGCCTGCAGAGTGTGCTTTTTCTTTCCGTGCGTTCTCCTGGCACATGCCCGTGCTTTGCGCCTTCCATACCTCGAGAAATCGCTCGAAACCAGCTGCTTGAATCCAAAAAGCCAATGCTGCTACAACGCTCCGGGGCCCTCAAGCGGTGTCTGTGTCGCTTGTGATGGCTTCGCCCAGGCACCCAATTCGATCGGTGCTCGGCGCTGCTTGGAGGGCCTAAATGCAAGTGACGACACGCCCATCTGGCCCACGGCAGAACATGGAGATCGTAAATCGAGGATGCAAATCATGCGCAAATGGCCGTTTGCAGTGTGGCTCAGAGGTACCTGCAGGGGCCCGCGACGGGCTTGCAAGCTGCTAGCCATCACTGCCAGCAACACGCTGATTCCGGTTAAGCGCGGGGACGCACACGGTAACGATGCAGTTCATTAAGGCTAGGTGGCTGACCCTCTGTCGTCTATATGGGTCGACATAGCTTTATGGCTGGCAGATAAGACCGAAGTTTCGCAAATCCTTAACCGATCGCCGACCGTGGCCGCAGCCTTGACGACTGACAACACCGTCTTGGCCGTTTCATCTGCCGCTCCTTTGTGCGGGCCTTTGGCCACTTCGGCTTGCGGCGTGTCGTCGGCCAAGGCCAAGACGAGCTGCTGTGCGCCTGTGCCGTATGTGCGAGCCAGGACTGGCGCTCGCTTCCCTTGCGAAGTATGGGACCTAGGCCCGGGTTTCTCCTGCTCCGTATCCCGGGCCCTTTTTTCTGGGTGCCTGCAATAAGGGCGCCAATTAGGGCCCGAAGCGGGAGGCCGGAGAGAGCTCTCAGCCAGGACCTGGACCTGACGCTTTCCACGCTGCGCCGTTGAGCCCCTGCCCGGAGCTCTGAGAACTGCTCGAGGCCTCTCTTGGGCAGAAGCTCCCTGGGTCTGTCACGACTTCCTGAAACTCCACGTCCGGGGCCGAAGTGCCTCAGCAGGTTGCAGGCTGCGGGCACGGGCCCTTTGCAGCCCAGTGTTCTCATCCGGCCCAATGAGCCTGATGGCGCGGCCGGCGAGCATGGCCGTTGAGTGATGAGTTGTTTGATGTGCAACGAGTCTCAGGGAAACATCTTGTCTCCGTCTGCCTGCTATGTTTGGCAACAGTCTTCCTAATGGTGCCAGAGCAGAATTGCACAAGGGCAGCCTCTGGCGAATGGTTTGGTGC
>CAJNJA010016438.1:830-11353 GCA_905231915.1 Symbiodinium necroappetens | reverse complement strand
CCCCCCAAAAAAAAAAAAAAAACCTAAAAACTAAACGCTCAATTCCAAACCTAAGCCCCTTAACCCGAAGCCTTGGAGAGATGTCAGACTTCAATCCCGAAGTCGGAGGTCAGGGATGCTAAATTGGGATTTGGGAGGGTTAGGGCTTAGGGCTTAGGGTTTAGGGATGCTTATAGTTGGGGTTTGGGGGTGTAGGGTTTCGGAATTCGGGATGCTTATAATTGGGGTTTGGGAGTGTAGGGTTTAGGGACTCGTGGCGAAAGGTTGAGGATTTTGCAGTTTTAGTGGGGACAGGGACGGGGCTTCAGGCGTTTGACCTAAACCCTGCTTCTGCAGGCCTTTAGGCTGGGGGTTTCGATGTTCGGGCATCAGGGCTTACGGCCTTTGTCCGGGTTTCAGTGTTTTGGGGTTTTTTGCTTTGGAGTTCTGGGGGCTGAGGTCCATTTCGACCCTGGAGCACGGCATCACTTCGCTCACGACGGACATCAAGATGCTGCAGGTGGGAGTCAGAGCTTAGGGTTCTTGCTTCAGGGTTTAGGGATAAGGCTCAATTGCTGTACGCATTAGCCACTCATGGCTGCGAAATACATTCTTATGATTCGCCCTGTATATTTCACTGTAGATTCTATAGATAAGATTTCCATCAATATTTCGCCTTTCACAGGCTCATCGGGCATTGGACTTCGAAGTTCTGTCCATAGGAGACTACAGCAAGCAAAGTGCAGCACGTCAAATCTACCAAGGAACAAACTAGCACAGTTGGAAGAGTTTCGTCGGGCATGGCAACAAACCACTAGTATTATCCTCTGGCATGACATAGCCATCGCATGTAATCCTGGATCCAGAGCCAAATCTTCTAGCTGCTGGCCTCCCTTGGCGCCGTGCCGTGTCTGAAGGCTCAGCTTAGCTGGTGTGGGTTCAGGCTTTCAGACTTTAGGTCCCAGACACACCGAGCTGATAAGAATTTACGTTGAAGGCGGTTCAGAGGCTTCGGGTTTCGAGGCTTCGGAGTCTGTGCAGGACACCCAGGATCAAATGACCAGCATCCGGGAGGAGGAGTCTTCCAAGTACCAAGAGGAGGCGACTCGGAGATTCAATGCCAAGCCTTATTTTTGTGTTTCAGGTTTCGGGTCTCAGGGTTTAGGGGTTGGGGTTTTGGTTTGCTGGGTTCAGGGTTCAAGCTTTAGGGGTTGGGGTTTAGGAGTTGGGGTTTTGATTTTCGGGTTTAGGGGTTCGGGTTTAGGGTAGGTGACTCTAGGGTTTTAGGGAGTCTCGTCTGGAACCAAAACTACACAACGTGCGCTCTATTGTTGGGAGCGAGGGCGTACTCTGTAGAGTTTAATGCTGATAACTAGACGCAACCTAGACTAGAATGATCATAACCACGATGGCATCTGGTTCCACGTGCGATTTATTGTTTTACACTCGAAAGGCCTGGACTCAATGCCAGGCTTTATTTTGGGAGGGAGGGCACGATTGCCTGCATACGTTTAGTCTCAACAGGAGAGTAGGAAACCTGAGACACTTCACAAATTCAAAGATGATATGGGCTGATGAACATAGAACTCGCTTGGGGGCCATTTGTACTAGTGCAGATTGTAGCTCGACCTTACGTCAAAGCCCCCCGGACACACAACCTAAACCCTAAACCCTGAACCCCTAAATCCTAAAACCGTACACAACCTAAGCATGCAGTTCGGTCTCTAACTAACGCGGTGCTTGTTGGTTTGGGCGCCGGAACCTCGAAGCTCAAAGCTGTAAAGGGTTGGCATCCCGGGTCCCAGCTTTAGTTGAGGAATATACCTTAAATATCATGTTAGGGATTCGAATCTAATCTAAGGTGTATTCTCTGATATAGAATCATGTTACTGTTAGGAGTTCTATTTTAGAATTTAGGGCATATTCCCTCGTAGAGGGATTTTGGACGGTCTGGTGCTTGCATTATGGCGACTGTTGGAGCCAAGGTAGAGCTCAACACGCAGTCTGCGAAATCGGCCCCTTTGCACAATCTTTGATGCTTGAGGGGAGGTTTCGGTGCAAATCGAGGTCTGATGCCCGCAGCTTCCGTGGCGAAGTCGACAGAGACATCCTAAACAAACTGTTCCAAATGAGGGCTCTCGTTACGATCCTGCATATGAGAATTCTGTATCAGAGTCTCCATAAACGGACCTTCGTCAACAAGTACCGCAGAACGAGGTAATTAACCAACTTTGGCTATGTGCCTTTAGCGGAGCTTGTGCTACAACACTTCCTCAGTAAGTGCATGGTAAGAGTCTTCTGTTTAGTTCCCACAAAGCATACAGTATATGCGTAATATATCTCCAAACTTAATTTTCTGAACCCTGTATGAGATGATCAGAGACACAGCCAGGGCTGAGCAGCGACGTGTTTTCGTCTTCACCCGTCACTGTCCAGCCACGCAAGCCACTCCCTTATTCCACAGCATAGAGACATATACCACAGCCGATGATCTCCAACCTACACCCGAAAGTCTGCGATCTCAATGGAATTTTGAGACTGAAACTTCGCTTCCGCGCACACTCGAAAACCGACGTTCCAATCTAGCATCACATCAAACCCGCGACGCTGACACCCCAACACTCGTAATCTTAACAGTCTTAACACCCTACACCCTGCAGCCTTAAGCCACCAGCCCTGAAACACCAAATCCGAAACTCTAAAGCCTTGACTATTGAATTCAGAGAACCCGACAACCCCAAAATCCACTTTTATAAACCTTTAACCCTAAACCCACCCTCAACCCTTACAGAACCCTGCGCTGCAACCCTTAAGCCCTGAGGTAGAGGGGGCTCTTTCGAAGCTCTCTGCTGGCACGTCCTTTCTGCAGAGGTGCCTCAGGGTCGTCGATGTGTAGTACCCGGATTAGTTTACTCATTTAGCACTGGTACGAGGGATGAATATTATTGGTTTGACCAATTTTTACGATCATTGGCATTACTGTTAGCACTAACACCATTCTTATTACCCTTACCGTTATCGTTACTACCCGCTGAAGTCACCATGGCCATAATTGTCATCACCGTCGCCAGTAGCATCACCATCATCAGCACCGCAGCACCCGCATCAACAGCATCACTGTCACGACGTCATCATTGTCAGCCGCCCTAGCACAGTCCAAGTCGTCATCCTCAGCATTCTCATCACGGCCTGCGACACTATCATGATGATCATCCTCGGGCTCATCCGCATCCTCGTTCGATATTTGCATTCGGTGGGTCGGTATGATGTTACCGAAAGGAGGTCGGGTAGCTTGTCAAGAGCCTTGACTAAGGGAGTCCCCGTTCTTGGTATTCATCTCCGATGTTGGACACCAGAATTGCGAGGCGTTTGCTTCGGGGCGGGCGTTGTGGCCGCGGTTGAAACGGATTTCCGACATCATTCCGTTGCTCCCGCCAGTTGCCGTAGCTGCTCGCAAAGGAAGCGCAGGAACACCATTACTGTTGCAGGTGTTCCCACTCAGTCGACCCCTGTCCTAATTGTCCTTCTGCTCAGACGCTCTACAGACACAGAAATATCTTTTGCGCACCAGCTTCAAATCAAGGATGCATGTGTCCATGTGGCATGTTGACAATGCACAGGTCCTGCAAGAGCCATGTAGAATTTCTGGTTGTGCAGGCAGTGCTTGTCTGGCTGTTTTTCTGCCTATCGACCCTGCAACCAACCTTCGCAGCATGGAGAAAGCAAAGTGAGCTCAGGTCAAATCGGGAGAATTCAGGACTAAACTCGCCCTCAATCGCCGATACGAGGGCCAGGCTAGCTGCGGAGAGAGAAGGCAGTAATCCTATCAGCTCGGAAGGAAAGAGGCTGCTCGCTGAGATAGTGGAGGCTGGAAACAGAGGAGATTGGCTGCGGATTAATTTTGTTATGGCAAACTATGCGGGATCAGAAATCCAGCTTTTCTCTTGTGCCATGAAGTTCGCCTTGAGATGTGGGCAGTATAAAGCAGGTTCTGAGCTGTACAGCAGGTGTCGCAACAGGAAGATCGTACCGGACCAAACTATGTTCTCTGCAGCTCTTTTGATCTTTGCCAAGATGGGGGACGCAGCCGCCGTGCAAAGGATTTGGGCCGAGGCGATAGAAACCTGTACTTTGAATGAACCATTGGCGTTATCTCGAATTGATGCAGCATCCGTAGAAGGAGATGTATCGACAGCGGCCAGCATCCTTGATCAGATGAAGGCAGAAAGGGTTGATATTGAAATCCCACATATCAAGTCTGCCATACACACTTGTGCTCAAGCTGCCGGAAATACACACAATGCTGCTAAGTTTCTCTTTGAGCTGATGTATGACTTGGAATTGCAACCCAACATCATCACGTTTACATCGCTTATGGAAGCTTACCACAGTGCGCCGTTGGATCGGGTTCTGGCTGCATACAGCGTGATGAAGGAGGGCCATGTAGAGATGGATTTCGCCTTCGCCGAGACATTTCTGTGCACGGTGCTCCAAAGGCCAACAGATGGACCAAACCTCAAGACTGCGTTGCTTGCATGCTCACAAGCTCGGCTCGCAGTCGCCAGGTCGGGCCTGGAAGACTTCAAAGCCTCTGGTATCAAACTGACTGCCCCTCTCGAATTGACAAAGCTTTGCAGCAACTGGCAGCTGCTAACTAAGCTCTCTCTCCCCGAGACATTTTTGGCCAGCAAAGGGCAAAAACAAAACCGAGCAGGGTGCAAGGCACCGCTGTACATCCTGAAGCTCGTAGACCCTACAAAATCCTACCATCCCGAAGTCATACAGATATAGTGAGTTAAAAAGGTTTCAGAGCTCGACTCGGTTGTTAAGATTCGTTATTATTAGGAGAAGAAATCTGTGATTTAAGTTTCAGGTTTAAGGTTTAGGGTTTAGGGTCTAAGTTTCGTTGAGCACCACAACACCACAACGAAGCAGGCCTGCAAGCCGTCAACACCGTGCTGCACCGCCGCCCTGTTACGATTTCCAAAACCCACCCTAAGGCTCCCTCTACATACAGGCCCCACGGTTTAGGGTTTTGGGGTTTAGGGGCCCTACAGAGCTTCCATTAGATTATAGATCACTTGAAGGGCCTAAGCATAATACTGATCTGCTATATACTTGTAATTGTAAAGGGAGCCTTCGGGCCACATGCTACGTAGCTGAACATTTCCCTGGGCACCACTAGACGAACGACGAAGCTGCTTTCCGAAACCCAGGGCATTTTAGCAATAGCATGTCAACGCCTCAGATTTTTAAGATTTGGGCTCCCATCTCAAGGCGTGCTGAAAACCGACGGAATAGCTCCAAACCTAAACCCTCAATCCTGAGCATTCCATATAGCCCAAACCTGAGCTGCGAACCGAAATCCCAGCCGCAAGCTCCACGGTCTTGCCTCCCACCACTTCTACACTCGATTTCAGGCGCGCCGACGAGCCCGACAAGGGCTACGTCGTCGGGCTGCTGAAGGGCATCCAGGTGCGCTTTATTGTTCGGCATCTTCTATGTGGGTAGTTCTTCTACAGTGGGGCACCCTTCTAGGTCCCCAATATACTACGGCACTCTTATAAAAAGGACCCTAAAAGGGACCCTAATTTAGAGAATTACCCTTCTGCTTTGGGAAGCTTTGGGGTTCGGTCGACGTCCGTTGATATGCCCCAGATCGTTGCTACATGTCCAAGAAGGTTTCCACAGAACTCTGAGCCCCAGGATCCTCTTCGTCCCTAGTGAAGCCAAGGCGAAGAGTGGGTATGCGGAGAGAGAGTCTACATATCATGTGTATATATGTATATACATACGTACATACATAAGTATGTTTTTGTATATATATATATATAAACACACACACGCGTGCGACCTATGCATTTAGCTATCGCCCGCTTGTACTACGTACATGCCCCTACACTGCAAGTAGAGGCATGCAACCTGGGCTACTGGTCAGAGGATAGGCTTCATTTTTTTAAGGTTTTTAAGCCATGATGGTATGAGTTTAGGGCTTTCAGGGTTTAGGGCTTAAGGCTCTTGGTGTTTGTAGCTTGGGGTTGAGAGTTAGGGTTTAGGGGTGTGCTGCCATGCTCAGTACTTACGTTTACTAGTGGGTTTTCGTGGCAAGAACCTTCACACCAAGGCCCAAAACCCGAATATACGGGCCTTTGCAGGTCAAAGTCTCGAAAGCCGAACATCGCAGGCAGTTATATTCGAAAGATCATTTTTGATTACAGATATGTTCGGTATTGCACATTTTATAGAAGCAGAGAGAGAGAGAGAGAGAGAGAGAGAGAGAGAGAATCTTGCATCCATTGACGTCTTGCTAGAAGAAACGTTCTGTAGTTTCGCTACAGCACCCCGAGACCCTAGCATGATTCGACCCTTCCACGAATCTTGGCCAACCCTAAATTCCGAATACCCCCAAGCCTGTAACACAACGAGCCTCGAAGCCCAAAACCAGCAAAAAGCAAGACCCAACCCTAAACCCCGAAAGCCCTAAACCTGAAACTGCAAGCAATCCCTACACCCTATAGAACAGCCCCTAACCCCAAAACCCTCCGAAACACTCCCCACAACTCGCGGGGACGGACCCTAAACCTACACCTAAAACCCCGAAGCCAATCCTATACCGCCTGTATGCAAACCCCCCAAGCCCGAAGCCGATCTTCAACCCTAAGCCCCCGAAAAATGTTCCCTAAACCCTAAACCCTCAACCCAAACAATTCGATGACGCCCTGGGGAGGACCGGCTGACGAAGACCCGCGCTGAGCTGGATCAGACCGAGAAGGCGGTTTGTTCGTACTCTTTCACATGAGTTCGGTTTTGGGCAGTTTAGGGTTAAGGGTTTATCTAAATTTGGTTTAGGGTTTAGGGTTATCTAAATTCGGTTTAGGGTTTAGGGTTTATCTAAATTCGGTTTAGGGTTTGGGGTTTTTTATGGTTTATCATGGTCCTCATGATTCCTTCATGTTCCTTCCTGCAAGGGGTCAATAGTGAGGGTTATGGGCTTTAGGGTTTAGCTTTCAACACAGGGGCCGAATAGTTGGAACTGGGTTCCTGTGCTTGTTCTGTAAAGGGTTACTACCAGGGCTACGGTAAGTTTTCTTAAGTGCTCTAGAATACACTGGCCTAAGTAAACGGTAATATTCTTCCTCCGGGTTCTCAAGGCCCCCATATTGGATACTGCCCCCACTCAGTAACAGTTGAGTAATATTCAGAATATGGATATATATATATATATAGCCCTTAATAGAAGCCCTATTATAGACTGTTACTGTATGGGGGCAGTACCCAACCCCTATATAATATGTTTTTCGTTGTTGCTTTAGTCGGGCCTTCGGGTTCAGGGCCTTGCGTGAGCAGGGAGTAAGGTCTTTCCTTACGGTTCCCAGACGGGTATCCCCACGGAGCCAGAAGCCACGCCTTGAAAAACAAACGAAAGATCACTAACCGAAGGATGAGGTTACCCTCAAACCCGAAACCCTAAGAATCCGAAACCTTAAAACCTAAACGCAGATCGAAGGAATTCCGCTGGGACTGAGTATCATGGAGATTTCATGTGACCCAAAACCTACAAGTTGCCTATGCACTCTGGGCACTTCGAGGTAGCGAGATCCGATTCCTAGTAGCTGAGTAGGTGACCATTAACCTTTTTAGGCTTATATTATCCTCCATAGTTGAAAGGTTAACCTTTGTTGGGCTAGGGTACTCAGCCCCTAAGGATTAAGCCCAAGACCCCAAAGTGCCGAAACGAACGCCGTCTGCTCTTGACTGAGGCGCTTACTGGAGCCCCTAACTAAACCCTATAACACAGGGTTTAGGGTTTAGTGTTATTTAGGGTTTAGGGTTTAGTGTTATTTAGGGTTTAGGGTTTAGTGTTATTTAGGGTTTAGGGTTTAGGGTTTAGGGGCCATGATCCTAAACCGTCGTGTCACTAGGGGGTTCCTTTGGATGAGGGACTGAAGCAAACGACCCCTTGTCTTCCTTCAATCCTTCCTTCAGCAACTGTCAGGGGCCTACATTATGACCAGTGCTATTTGGGGGGTTCTCTATTATACGTATAGGATAAAAATACCCCAAAACCCTATTCTAACTATTAAGGCCCCTTTTTGATGCCCTAAACCCCCAATCCAGAGCTCTTTGATTAGCAGGCGAAGACCCTCACCCACAAGAGCCTCTTCAGCGCCAAGAAGGCGGCGCAGTGCTGAACTATGCATCTAGGGCCGTTTAGGGTGAAGGGTTACATGAGTATTCGGGGCTACCACAGGTTCAAGACTACACTGTTTAGAGATGCTATGGGGCTTCTTGAAGACTTAAGGGTCTTTGCTGTGCTTGGGTGGTGCAAGGTATCGCAACGAAAAGCCTACCTTGTCAGTCAGGTTTGGGCTTTTGGGATGCACTGTTACGTTTTTGCGAGGTATCGCAACGAAGAACATACCTTGTGAGTCAGTTTTGAGCTTTTGGGATGCAGTGTTACGCTTTTGGTTCTTGCTGCAGGGCTTTGGTTCCGTCTTCGTTCGGATCCAAGAAACTATCTGGACTCCCTAATTACAAGCACCCACAATGCTTGTTCCTCTAGCAAGCCGCTCGGCAATGGAAGCTTCATCCCATGTGTACTTTGGGTCTGCGTCTTGCGTACGGTTTCGGCAGGGCAGCGCGGGTTCCGGATTCAGTAACAGTCAGTAACTTAGCATGTCTTAAAGTTTTAGGGTTTAGGTTTGGGGTTTAGGGTTTAGGAGATTAGGGTTTAGGGTTTAGGAGTTTTAGGGTTTAGGGGTTTAGTCGTAATATTGCAATGCGAAATCTGCCATTGCTATCGTTCTGTTGACCAATAGGTTCTTGCTGGTAGTTAAACTCGCCGTAGGTAGGGCTGAACCAACTTCTTGCAGTCACTTGTGCTGCTGTCGTCGTCAGCGTAGTTCGTCGGTGTTGTTGGACCTCCAAAATGTAGCAAAATATGGGCCCAACACCCAAAAAAGGCTATAATTCCACCTACGTTTTGGGGTACAGGTCATATCGAACATCTGATACACACCGGCTGCGGATTGCAGGATCAAGCTACGATCCTCCAGAATGAGGCGCGGAATGTGGGGGCATAGCAGCAGGTTCTCCTACCACCCCTATACCAGCATTTAACACTTCTTTGGCAAGAAAGGTGAGTGCACCCTAGACCCTAAACTCTCAATCCTAAACTCTAAGCCCTCACTCCTAGCACCCCTACCACCCTAAAGCCCTAAACTCTCACCCCTGACACCCTAAAGCCCTAAACCCTAAACCCTAAAGCTCTAAACTGGAGTGGGGATCGTGTTTCGTGGTCACAAGACTTCAGCTGGGGTGGTGCGCGCTTTCCTCTACAAGGTCTAAGGTGTAGGGTTATCCGCATGTCCCCTTTCGAGCTCCCTTGCGGATGCACAGCTTCCCAACATGCGAACCTCCCTAAATCCTAAACCCTAAAACCCTGATCCTTGTGTTTGGGAGGCGAAAGCAGCCCCAAACCCTTCACCGTTTCACGGGTCGCAGGTGCTGCAGAAGTCCCGCCTCCTTGCGCAGAGCAAGTTGGATCTGGTCGAGGCCCCCGCACAAAATACATAGTATATAGTATATTTATAGCATATAGTATATAGTATATAGTACATAGTGTAATTAGATAACTAAAGTATATAGTATATCGTATCTAAGAAAATAAATACATGAATAAATAAATAAATAAATATATATATATAACTATATTATGTGTATTATACAGTATAATTAGAGTATATAGTATATAGTATAATTAGAGTATATAGTATATAGTATTATTAGAGTACATAGTATATAGTTATAGTATATGGAAAAATTGGAATATATAGACTGAATCTCTAAGGGGTCTCTAAACCCAAATTTGCAAGTATAGACCCCAAACCCGAAAAGCTTGAGTTCATGCCTGTCGTTGTACATACTAAGTCGAGATCCAGAAGCACAGGCCACAGATTTAAGTTGAAGGCACAACTCCGAGGACCAAGATCACTCCAAACTCTAAACCCAAAGCTGCCCTAAACCCTAAAAGGACTTAGGGTTTAGGGCTAAACCCGAAGCTCTAAAGAGTTTTGACATGCTGACTCGAAACGAAAGCTTCGATTCTCTAACTTAGCGGTGTAACAGGCTGCTTTTGCCCATCACCGAAGAGAAAGCCAAAAGCCCCGCGACTGCTTGGCAGCGGAAACACCTCGGACCTAGGACTCGAGTACTTCGCCTGAAAGTTTCTGCAAGGGTACGGTTGATGATATATATCCTGCATTACCCATAATATCCCATAATACGGATTATACCATAATTTCCATAGTTTAGGGTCTTTAAGGTAGTGCAGGATTTATATCATCAACCGTACCTGGTAGAGCAGCTGAGGCGGGGAAGTTTGGATCCGGTAGGCGTGAATCGAACCGAATTCCTGGGCGGATTGCGGGGAGTGTTTGGAGTTCTGGAGCTCTTACAACTTAGGGTTTTTAGGGCTTAACGGTTTCTGGTAAGTTTGCCATTAGGGTTTAGGGAGTTTAGGGTTTAGGGTTTAAATCAGGGTT
>CAJNJA010016437.1:0-11353 GCA_905231915.1 Symbiodinium necroappetens | reverse complement strand
AGCGAAGACTTTAGGGTTTAGGGCTTGGGGTTATGGGGCTTTGGGTTTAGGGTTTCGGTGTCTTTTAAGGTTTGGGATTCGGTTTAGGGCTTATAGGGTTTAGGGTTTAGGGTTGGGGGTTTAGTGTTCTTTTTTTCAGGTCTGGGGATTCGTGTTTAGGGTTTGGGTGTTCCGTTTACGTTTTATATAAGGCGTCGGGTTAAGGTTTTAGGGTTTAGGCTCTAAAGTTGCAATGATTCATGACATTATTGAATGTGATTTTTGAAAGTTTGTCATTCTTCATTGTGTGTGTGTGGGTGGGTCAGGACTGGGGTTTTACGCTTTTGGTTTGCTTGTTGGGTTTCGGACCTCGGGTGCGCTTTAGGGGGTTCAGGATTTTGGGGCTTTAACAGGGGACGTTCGGAGAGACTAGCTTTAGAAGGTTGGAGGGAGATCCATCTTGACCTGTCTAGGCCTTGGCGACTGAGAGTGCAGGGTCTAATGTTAAGGCATTCGGAAGTTTAGAGTTTAGAGCCTGGGTGTCTGGCTTAATGAGGCTTACGAACAAGCCTGAGGACTTAGCATCTACGTCGATGGGGGACCTTCACTGAGTTCCGTGAAAGTTTCTATAAGGCTTACTACATGGGGTATCATAAGTAGTATAGGGGCCGTGGGGGATTGGCGGTCACTTGTAGCAACCCTAAACCGTAAACCCTACACCCCTAAACCCTAAACCTACCAAGGAATCTTGTCCTTAGAATGACCTTGACTGCACACCGAAGCGTCCACGACCGCCAGGGTGATGCCACTACAGAGACCGCCGATGGCATAGAGGGCTTGCCCTGAAGGGCCTCGCTGCATTATGCTCAGTGTTAGGGTTTAGGGTTTATAGGGTTTAGGGTTTAGGGGTTTAGGGGTTTACGGGTTAGGGTTTAGTATAAGTTCTAATTATGATTCATGTTGGGCTTTGTGCCCATCATTTCGGGGGCTGGGGATGGTGCTTGGTTTACGGAGCATGACAAGAGTAGCAGCGAAGAAACTATGCTAAAGAACGCGAGCTCGCCGCGGTGCGTGTCCTGTCTGAGCCTAACGACGACAGGTCGTGTCAAAGGCTTCCTTGTGCATTTCAGCTTCCTGTACTGCGTGGAAGTTTAACAAACTACACTGGAAAGAACATCCTCAAAACAGTGATTGCTCTCATCATCACCACCACAAGCAATAACCACCACCAACATCATACTCGTCGAAAGCATCACCCCCATAACTGTCGTTCTCGGCGAGCCTCCACTGACGCCCTAAACTCTAAACCCTAAACCCAAAAACCTAAAGTCAAAAGCCGAAACCGCGGGTAAAGGGCGAGGCTCTGGATTCCGAGCTTCGGAAGGGAACAGTCCCCCCTAACCTAGCATCAAACCTGAATCCAAAGCTTCCGCACGCAGATCACAGTCTCTTTGAAACCTTGGGGCTGTCTCACAGTTGGGGGTTTGGGGCCTTTTGCAGGGGATTTCTGGCTCCTAAGCGCGCTTCTGGATCCGTGGCTGCAATGAGCGGCTAAGGTAGAGGTGTTCGGGAGGAATATATTCAACCCTAAACCCTAAACCGTATTATCTCTAAACCCTAAACCCCTCAAATAATTCGACAAGCCAGTCCGACAAGACCCTCAACCCAAACCTGCAAACCCGAGATAAAACGATTCAGGGCTCAGCTTTGGGAATTTTTCTTTTTGGTTGGAGAAGCCCAGTCGGTTCGGGGTCTGGGTTTGAAGGTTTAGGGTTTAGGGTTTAAGGTTTGGGGTTTAGGGTTTAGGGTTGAGGGTTTGGGGTTCAGGGTTTGGGCTTAGGGTTTAGGGGTTTAGGGGACAAAAGCCCATCAAAAAGAACAACCGCGGAAACAGCAACAGCTGCCTGGAGCTGCCACCATCGCGAAGGCGAACCGAGGCTGTCTTAGGGATGGTAAGCTCCGCCAGTGGCCATGCTTACCTCCGGGCTTTAAGGCTTTAGGGCTTTAGGGCTTTAGGGCTTTAGGGGTTTAGGGGTTTAGGGTTTAGGATTTAGGATTTAGGGTTTAGGGTTTAGGGCAATTACGGTGCAGGCTCCATCAAAGTAAAAGGGCTTGAGGTTGAAAAGTCTAGGTTTATGAATGCGGGCTTAGGGGCATTAGTCTTTACAAATCCAGGGCTCTTTGTCATTCAGTCTCTGCTTGCCCCGGCTGTTGGGGTTTATTAGGGCTGCTGGCATTCTCAGGGTCTTGGGAGAGGGGTTGGGGGTGTCGGGCTTCGGGGCGTTTGGTTTCTAGGGTTTGGGGTTTAGTAAGCGCCTCAAGTCATAAACACCCATCAGGCCCATCAGTCCTGGGACAACCCCAATGAGTTCACTGTGGCTGGCATGCTAGTTGCCGTCATTGACATTTGGGGGTGGTCAAAGGCCACTGTCTCTCGCACCCCGAGATTTAAGAGTTGGGGCATAGCATTGGGATCAGAACAGGCGCTACAGATGAACTGCTGAAACCTTTCCCCTGACAGGGACATGATATAACGGGTGACTTCAAAACGAGAATCTTAGGCAATAGACCCTGTAGGGCTGTCAACGCCTGGGCCCTAAACCCTGGGCCCTACGCTACTCAACCAAAGCTCTAAACCCAGAGCCCTAAGCCTCAAACTCCCGCACACATCGCCCTTGAAATGATGGAAGGCCTTCTGATGGCGCGAAGCCTTCGACCACGTCCGTCGCTGCACCCGCCACGGACGCTCCGCCAGCGACGATGCACCTTTGCGCGTGCTTCGAGGATTGCTGTGTACCGGTGAACGCTGATACGGTTCAAGGGTGTAGCTTGGGTCTAGGACTCATTTGTAGGGTCTCTGGTGTATGCTCGATACGACACTCGCTACAAAATACGGAAGTTTGTCAAAACGTCTCTGACATCCCCTTCCAGAACGCTTTCCCTCAGAAACTTCCCCAAAACCTCTACTAAAGTCTTGAACCCTGAAACCCTAAAATCTAAAGCCTAAACGCCCTAAGCCCTAAACCCTAAACCCTCATACGCCTCACCCTAAACCCTAAACCCTCATAAGCCTCTTCAGATTGGGCCCAGGAATTCTGCAGACTCTGAGGCCCTCGGGAAACGGACACGGTTTAGGGTTTAGGGTTTAGGGGTTTAGGGCTTTAGGGGTTTAGGGGTTTAGGGTTTAGGGTTTTAGGGGTTTAGGGCTTTAGGGGTTTAGGGTTTACGGCTTTAGGGTTTTAGGGTTTAGGGTTTAGGGTTTTGGGGCCCCTCTGCCATCTGATGCAATGTAGGGACACGGGGTCTTGACAATTAGACTACGGCGTTTTGAGGCGGGGTATATTGTACTACATCTTAGCTAGCTTATAACAATAGTAATAATAATAACCCTAACAAATAGTAGTACTGGTAGCTTTCTACTACCAGAATCCCAACAAACACCACACTAGAATAGACGCTCCCACCAAACAGCAGCGAGGTAGGCCCCACCCCCTCTGAGCCCCAGCAGATCGTGCAGCAGATCGTGGACGAAGACGGCGGCGCACTCGAACCTGCCAGGTTCCGGAGTGGCAGAGTAGTTTCAACAGAGGAAGCAGTCCCACCTCGACATCCTAATTTAACTGCTCCTTCAACCGAGAGCCGCGCGCCCCCACGCACCTTAGTCTGGATCGATAGGTAGATTAGGCTGGGCGTTCGGGGCTTGAGGCTTCACAGCACTAACACCAAGAGCCGGTTTTGCGCGAAACTAAAATTCGGATCATTCAAGGTCTCTTATAGAAGGACTCTCATGCATCTTCATTGAGCCACCTGAAGGGCATAGGACATAGCGTTTAGCATGAGTTTAGAGTTCGGATTAAGGATGAAGGGTTTAGGATTTGGGGCTACAAGAGCCCAGAACCGCTCCGGCCTGGGTGTCGGCAGCCGCGGCAGTGGCTGCCACAGGCCCGTGCGAAGGTCTAGGCGGAGGGCCTCTGGGGTTTAAAGTTTAGGGTTTAGTGTTTAAGGTTTAGGGTTTAAGGTTTAGGGTTCACGGTTTAAGGTTTAGGGTTTAGGGTTTAGGGGTTAAGGTTTAGGGTTCAGGGTTAAAGGTTTAGGGTTTAGAGTTTACGGCGGGTTTAGGGTTTAGGGAAGTTTAGGGCTTCGGGGAGGAAGCCCAAAGCTTTGAACACGACTAATAGACGGGCCGTAGTATCCAATAGGGTTTTGGGGCATAGCATACAGTAGCTACAATAAGGCACAGTAGTAATTATTTAAACCTCTGTAGCAAGAAGCTCAGATGTCCATGGAGTAAGGATTGTCAACTGTAGGGCCTTGGAGGAAAGAATTCAAGTAAGGCGGAGGGTTTGAGGCTAATTGTTCCCTGATAGTCCAACATGCCTTGATAAGCGTGTCCTGAAGCCCTCATAGTGTGAGAATATATATATATATAGATATGTGTGTGTGTGCGCGTGTGTATGTGTGTGTATATATATACACACACATACGCTCTGTACATCTTGATAACTACTGGGCCAGTGGTCATGCATGCTTACAATTATTCGCAGTCTTGCATGTAGTGCAACACATGCAAGTAGGGACCTCACTCTGAATCAACTTAAACCCTGAACCCTAAACCCTAAACCCCTGAACCCTAAAGCCCTAAAACCAAACCCTAAACCCTTTTCAGACCCTAAAACTCCAAACCCTGAACCCAAAACCTAAAGCCCTAGCCCTAAAGCCCTAAACCCTAAATAGACCCTAAAACCCCAAACCCTAAATAGGCTCTAAAACCCTAAACGGAACCTAAAACCGTAAATAGACCCTAAAACCCTGAACCCTACATGGACCCTAAAACCCTAAACCCTGATGCCCTAAAGCCCTGAACCCTAAATAGGCCCTAAAACCCTAAACAGACCCTAAAACCGGAAATAGACCCTAAGACCCTGAACCCTACATAGACCCTAAAACCCTAAACCCTGATGCCCTAAAGCCCTAAAGCCCAGAATCAGAACCCTAAATAGACCCTAAAGCCCTAAAGCCCTTAAAGCCCTATTCCCTAAAATAGACCCTCAACCCCTAAAGCCCTAAAGCCCTAAACACCCTAGAACCTAAATAGACCCAAAAACCCTGAACGCCTAAAGCCCTAAAGCCCTCAAAACGCTAGAACCTAAATAGACTCTAAAACCCTAAACCCTAAATAGACCCTATAACCCTGAAGCCCTAAAGCCCTCATAACCCTAGAACCTAAATAGACCCTAACACCCTAAACCCAAGATAGACCCTATAACCCTGAACCCCTAAAGCCCGAAAACCCTAGAACCGAAATAGACCCTATAACCCTGAAGCCCCAAAGCCCTAAAACCCTAGAACCTGAGTCGACCCTAAAATCCTAAACCCTAAATAGATCCTATAACCCCAGACAGACCCTAAAACCCTAAAACCCTGAACAGCCCCTAAAACCCCAAATAGACCCTAAAAACCCTAAACAGGCCCTAAAACCCTAAACAGACCCTAAAACCCTGAACCCTAAACCCTTTTTGAGGAGCTCCTAAAACCCCTAAAACCCAGAAACCCCCAAAGCCCTAAACCTTAAACCCTAAACCCTAAAGAATCTCTAAACTCTGAAACCCCCAACGCCGGACCTGGGAGCACCTAAACAGACCCTAAAACCCTCAAACTTAAACTCTAAACCCTTTTTGAGGAGCTCCTAACCCCTAAACCCTGAACCCTAAACCCTAAAGCCCCAAACCCCAAACCCTAAAGCCCCAAACCCTAAACCCTAAAACTTAAACCCTAAAGCCCTAAACCCTGAACCCCCAAAGCCGGACCTGGGAGCTTAAAACCTCAAACAGAACCTATTAAACCCTAAATAGACCCTTTAACCCTAAATCTTAAACCCTAAACCTTAAACCTGAAACCCTAAACCCTTTAGGTGCTGACAAGTCCGGCGTTGGGGGTTTCAGGGTTTAAGGTAAACCCCCACAGCCGGTGCCTGGGAGCTCGGCTTCCCCGTCTGGAGGCCGCCAAAGGCGTAGACGCAGCCGCGCCCGGCGCAGGCGGCTACGTGGGTGCCATCGCCTCGCAGCTGCTCTGCGTACCGCTTTTTCTAGAGGCTTTTTTGGGGGCTTAGTAGGGTTTAGGGCTTTTGGGGTTTAGGGCTTGTTGGGCTTTTTTGGGGCTTAGTAGGGTTTAGGGCTTTTGGGCATTTTGGGTTTAGGGCTTTTTGGCTTAATTAGGATTTAGAGTTTAGGGCTTTTGAGGCTTAGGGTTTAGGGCTTGGTTAGGTTTTAGGCTTTGGGGTTTGGGGTGGTTGCATCTTCTCCTTTCCCGCGCAGCTACAATATCATATGCCCCGAAAAGACCTGATTCTCAGGGCCCCTACAGCCTACAGCATACGTGCTACGCATCCGATGCGTGCTTACTTGTGCTCTTCAACTCTGAAAGCCAATAAACATCCTCCAGCTCAGGACCTGCGTTGTTTAGGGTTTAGGGTTTAGGGTTTAGGGGTTTAGGGTTTAGGGCTTCTGGCCTGAACCCAACAATTCTGAGCCCAAACACTCAACCCGATGATGGTAGGTTCCGGTAGATCTACGTCCAGACCTGAACCCCAAGAGCCCTTGCAACCCCAGGTACCCAGAGACTCCATACACCCCTCAATTAAGGATATATACCTTAAACTCAACCCTAAACCCTTAATTAAGGACATATATATATATATACACCTTAAACTAACCATAGTAGGAACCCCATTATGATTTAAGGTATCTATTCCTTACTTAAGAGGTGCTGGAGTTTCTGGGTAGTCGAATAGACTTCAAAAGCCAAGCCCCAGGCGCTCAAACCCTAAACTCTGCCTAAGTTCCCCAATGCCCAACCTTCAAACTTTTTGGGTATTTAGTAGTAATCTGAAAGTTTAACCGTTTATTTCCCTGGCTTATTCTATAATAGGGCTACTATTAAGCGTCTCATATATACATAGTATACATATTATTCAACTGTTACTGAGTGGGGGCAGTATCCAATCTGTAGACCAAAGAAAACGATGCCTTCGCCGCCGCGGGGAAGGGGTTCCCAGCAGCCGCGTTCTCCGAAGCTCACGTCAACCTGGAAAGGTTTAGGGTTAGAGGCCCTTTTTAGGTTTTAGGGTCTAAGGTCTAGGGTTTGGGGTTTAGGGTTTATGGTTTAGGGTTTAGGTTTTAGGGTCTAGGGTGTAGGGTTTAGGGTAGCTGGGAGCGAAGGCTTGGGGGCCTGGTAACAATGGACATTCCCCATTACATTTATACCGTGGTATACTTGTACTTTAAACCCCAATGCCCGATTCTAACTATGAAGGCCCCTATATTTTCGATTAAAATCTTGCCGAGGCGCCAGCCGCTCACCCCAGCTCCTCTGCAAGGAATTAACTGAATTATCCTGGAAGCGCAGTTTCAGTTCCGTGAGACTGCAAGGGCGGAGACAGGCCATACTTTGGGGCGTAGAACCTAAGAACAACCACATGTGTCTAAGTCCCACATTCACTTACCCAACTTCCGAATACTCTGCACTTCAGAAAACAACAGCCGAGCTAAGCCCCGCACTGCTGAGGACTGCTTTGCCAATACATCCCCGTACTAAAACTCCCTGTATAAGTATACTACGACATGCCCCACAAGCCGCAATAATAATAATGATAATATAGGGGACTTAATAATTAGAATAGGGTGTTGGGGATCCTTTATGGTACTAGCAAAGGAACCCCAAAAATAAGATAGTTAACTATTGAGGCCCCTTTGTTGTTCCAACTGTCGAGGCTTCCTGTCCTACGAAGCATCCGAAATCCTGAACCCAGAAGTCGGAGCCTCCGAAGAAACTGCTTTCCATGCACCCCAAACCGGGATTTAGGAAATTTAGGGTTTAGGGTTTAGTGTCAGGGTATAAGTTTCATAAATGTTTAGGGTTTTAAAGCCTTAACGTCCAAGGGTTTAGGGTGTCATGTGTTGAAGAACTGCCTAAACCCTGTCCATGCCATAAGCCCAAGTACTGAGCGCTGAGCACAACCATTTGTAAAACTCTCAAGACAGCTGTTATACACCGCCCTATCGTCTCCAGAGATCCTAGTGTCTTATAAACCCTGCAACGCTAAATGCAAGAGGGTCCCCAAGGAATAAAACTCATGCCCCGACATCAGACACACCTTGAAACCCCTTGTGGCACTCCTGGCCCAGGGATTGTCTGCACTGGTGCAGGCTCTTTGGAGCAACCTGACAGCACCCAGAGAGACCCCAAAAGGGAGGGTTTAGGGCTTATTTAGGGTTTAGGGTTTAAATTAGGACTTAGGGTTAGGGGTGCCTGAAATCATGTCATCTTCCGTCTTTTGATTCTATCTTAAAGCTTCCTTGCTTAAAGGTGTACCCTGGGAGAGGTTCGCTTGGGCTGAGTTGCCGTAGGCGTTTAGATGACGTGTTGTATGGCGTGTGAGCAACAGCTTCGACTCTAGGAATCTCCCTACGTTTCTATCTGAAAGCTTTACCCACAGGCCCCTAAGTAGTTTCTTTTTGTGGTTTATATTTAGAATCCTAGAAGGTAATCCCAAAAAGGAACTACTTAGCGGCCTATGGGTAGGTATAGCGGTTAAGGGTTTAGGGTTATCTGGTCATGCCTTCTGGAGTCTGGCAGGTGCTATCATTATTGCAAGCTCTTCGATGCAACGCTTCAACAAGCTTCAACCTTTTGCCATAACCCATACAACTGAAACCAGCACAGACATAATGCAACATCGAGTCAACACGCTTGGCCCATGAACGTTAACCGGTCTTCCTTGCGAAGCGTAAAGTTGCACCTTTCGGATGAGATAGGGATCATGCATGCTGCTCCAAAAATCAGGAGTTGAAGAGATCCGCTACTCACATGGCTAAACTCTAAACAGGGCTGTAGAGCTTCTAGTCCTCTTGGGGTGCTTGGGGGGTCTATGTATGAAGGGACTCATTATATTGAGTGGTCTTGGGGTGCGCACTGCTTTATAGTCCAAACAATGGGGAACCCTAAACCCCTAAACCCCTAAACCCCTACACCCCTAAACCCTGCATACTGTTGCTAGGCAATTCTTCAGAGCCCGTGGTGAAGGCATGCAAGCTCCTGCTGGCAATCGATCACAAGTCTTAAAGCAAACCCCTTAATCCAAAGCCGGCCCTGCGCACGACACCAACACCCTGACTCTAAACCGCAAGCACTAAATCAAACTTTCACCCCCGCAACCCCCGAAATTCTTAAAACAATCCTTCCCCACACTTTGCCGGAGGTGCGAAGAGCCGGTGCTTCCCACGACGAAGCAAAATCCCTGGCCCAGCCGATGAGTCTGACGTTCTACCAGGTCTTGTTCGGTAAAAAAAAGCAGCATACGTATACTCAGGAACCTTCGAGCCTTAAGGAAGGCTATCCTAGGTCCCAATTTCTAAGGCCCCACCTTCCAGAATACTAGTCTGATTGCTAGAAAGGCCCCCGAAATGTCAGCAGCAGGGTTCCTCTGCTGACTCCCACAAGAGTACGCCACTTTCGGACAGTGAACCATGAATTTACCCGCGGCATCTAAACCCTAAAAGCCTGCGCCCGAGACCCCAAGCCCGAAACACTAAATCTCAAGACCCCCAAACAACTATGCCCAAACCTTAAACCTTAAACCTGAAACAACCTAAACCTACACCCAAGATCCCCTAAACCCTGAAGCCCTAAACCCTAACCCTTAAACTCCAAAACCCTAAACCCCTAAACACCCTATACCCCTAAACCCTACACCCCTAAAATCCCTGAAGCCCTAAACCTGAAATCCCAAAACCCAAAACCCGCCTTCGTCGCTGCGAGGCCTGGGCTGATCCGCGGCTTCAGAGGCGCTGCCAGGCGTTGGTAGGAACCTGGGAAGAGCCACCGAAAAGGGGACTTTGAGGAGGGGCTGATGGGTTTAGGGTTTAGGGTTTATGGGTTTAGGGGTCTATGGGTTTATGGGTTTATGGGCTTATGGGTTTATGGGTTTAGGGGTTTAGGGGTTTAGGGTTTAGGGGTTTAGGGGTTTATGGGTTTAGGGGTTTAGGGGTTTAGGGTTTAGGGTTTTGAGTTTAGGGCTTCTAGGGTTTTGGGTTTAGGGGCCCTGTAAGATTTCCTGCCTATAAGGGGGTGAGGATTCTGGGATTTCGGGTGAGGTTTTGGGGGGTTTTGAGGTTCCTATGGCCTATGGTCTAGGGTTGTAGGGTCTAGAGCTCTAGGTCTTAGGGCTGTAGGGTTTAGACTCAAGGTGACCACGCAAAAAGCGCTGAAAGTTCGACGTTCTCTTGTCACTGTGACCCCAATCAGGGCACTTCGATCACAATTCCTGGAATCACCACCACCCACGACCCTCGACCATGGTATAAAAGGTTGGGAAGGACGGGTGCGGACGGATGCCGACGTGTTGTGGAGCTCCGGAGTAGCACGATGTGCAACGAAACTCGATGTACATCTGGATCTGAGCCGGGGAATATTAAGTACGCGTGCACAATCGCGAATAAACAGAGAGACAGAGAAATATAGGTACACGTATGAAAAAACAGCCGCACCAGATTGCCTCTATACATTTTCATTTCTAACATTGACATGCAAGCAAGCCAGCAGGCAGGCAGGCATGCATGCAGGCAGGCAAGCAAGCAAGCAGTCAAACAAGGAAGCAAACAACAACAGGCAGAACAAAAATGCAAGCTGTCTCAAGCATACAAACACGCAAACCCAACAGTACCGGATTCTCGTTTATACATAAAAGCGAATAAGTCAACAAATAAATGCATGCACATATACACACATAAATGAATGTGTGTATATATACACACACTGACTTTTATCTACTCATTTATGCATTTGTTTATTCATATGCACCTATCCCAGGCCCTTGGCCTCCGCCAAGCTTCCATGGGGCGGGCCTGGGGTTTAGGGTTTAGGGTTTATAAGAGTTTATAAGAGTTGAGACCGGTTTGTGAAGGGTGGTTTATGATGGTTTATGATAAGGCTTCACAAGGGGGGTCGCAGGGTTCCGGTACAGAGCTTCGGGTCTCGAGCAGTTTGCATTATCCCTTGCCGTTAAGCTTTCAAGCTTTAGGACTTTAGGGTTTGGGGTAGACCCTAAAGCCCCGAAGCCCTAAAACCCTAAGACCCAAAACCGCAAACCTCTAAAAAATTCTCCGGAGGCGCCCAGGTGTTCTGGACCCTAAACCCCTAAGCCCCTAAGCCCCTAAACCCTAAACTCTAAACCTTAAACCCTAAACCCTAAACCCCTCAGCCCCTAAGCCCCTAAACCCTAAACTCTAAACCTTAAACCCTAAACCCCTAAGCCCCTAAGCCCCTAAACCCTGCAGCCGAGCTGCCAGTGTTCGGATCAAACGACCAGGCCTTCATG
>CAJNJA010016436.1:0-10614 GCA_905231915.1 Symbiodinium necroappetens | reverse complement strand
GGGGGGGGGGGGGCCCGAGGGAGGTACAATGTTGGTGGTGCAAGCTTCGCGTATTGACTTTAGGCTGTGGGGCTCTTGGTGCGTCTAGATGAGGGGATGATCTTAACCTACAATAACCTCTTCCTGGTACCTTTGGATCCGAATCTCTGGTGCACAGAAGGTGCTTGCAGCAAGATGGGTCGTGAGGGTCTCTGCGCAAGCCCTACAGCCAAATCTAAACCTATATCATAATTCTTCAAAACGAATCCCTACTATGCCTAACCCTATAGTCTCGAACGTGTTGCCTTGGTTTGCAAAATACATGGCAAGGATATGTCAAGATCTCATCACGTAGTGCTTTCAGGTTGTAAATAAATAGACTATAGAGGCATAGGGATTCAGCGTTGGCATGGGGTCGGTTTGCCTCGTCGTGGTTCAAGTGTTTATGGCTTGTAAGCAATCAAGGTGCAAATAACGAGGCGCTACTTATCGATACCCTACACCCTAACTAGCCACGACCTCGACTTTTGGCAGTCCGGTCCACGTTTTTGGGCACAAAGCACTTCAAAACGCCATCACCAAGAGCTATGCTAGTTCTCCCGTCAGACTCTTTGGCCATGGCTTCAGGTTGTGCGAGGCGGGTTAGGTTCACAAGTTGAAATTGCTATAGGGTAGCGTTGAGGGGGGCCGTTATGTTACGACTGAGGCGCGGGGGTGAACTCTGACTGTATTTCGGTCCTCTGAATAGTTACTTTCCTACACGAACCCCTAAACCGTCCATACCAAACAAGGTGGCACCGGTGAGGTGCTGGGGCGAGCTCTCTATCAACCCTTCACACCGAACATGTCATGGCCCGCTGAAGAACCCTTAAACCCGAAAGCCCTACACTTCATATGCAGACCTACTGGCGTTGCGACACGACGACAGACCGTGGAATCGAACCAGGAGCCTCCCTTTCAAAGGGGCTCCCTACAGGTCCTTGCTGGTCTCTATAGGTTTAGGGTAAAGTTTAAGGGCTGTTGGACTTAAGTAGACACGAAATTAGAATAGGGCTCCGGAGGGGGGGGGGATATTTTTTCTTGGGCTTCTAAGGGAACGATATTACTAATTAGTTGGTGTTCTGCATCGTGGTGCACTTCTCAGAAGCCTTTCCTTGCCTGCTTCTACAGGATCCGTCAAGCGCATCTTGCTGTCACAGGAATCAAAGCGACGTGTGGAGGACAGGTTAGACTCTCAAACCCTGAGTTGCGAGGGAAGACAGCCCGTGAACGCCCGAATCCCTATAAACCTCTGCAGCAAAGATCTTAAGCAAGAGCCGAAGCATGTGGGCCGGATTTTTGGTATTGCGAAGTCTTCTGCAACGTCCCATCACAGGCCCCGCGCTGCCATGGACATCGCGGAGCCTTCTGATCTGAGACATGCCTTCACCAGGCTGTCAAAAAGCCTTCTTTGCCAAGTGTCTGGTACTGTTTGGGCATACGATGCCAGCCTTACCTAGAACCCAATTACCATGCTCCGGCTATACACCGCTGCAAGCCTCAATGGCCATCACTGTTGTTGTTCTTGCTACTGCTGATGCTGCTCTTCTTGCTGTTGGAAAGCGGGCTTCGGTCTTGACCAACTCTTAGTGGAAGAGGCGAAAGGAGGCGCGCCGCTATAGGCCGGGTACAGCTGCTGAACTCGGGTATGCAAACTGTGACGTGTTCATACTAACTAAGACTCAAAATACACTCGTCATGATATCTTCTTCTCCGTGTTATCAACCTGACCGGTGATGGTAGCGGTACTCAAGCACCACTCGGCTGTATGTCGACGTTGCCGGTTGCTAAAGTTGGATGGTTGAAGTGGGGAGGTAAACCCGATCCTGGCTGGATTTTGCATCTCAAGGCGAAGGGCTCAAAGCTTCACTGCACTCTGCACTCACCAGTAGAGCGTGTCGGGGAAGAAGCGCTGGATCTCGATCATGCCACCGGCCTTGTAAGGCTGAGTCATCTTGCTTCCCCAGTGTTGTGGGGATTTGTGGAGATATGGACATGTCTGCTTGCAATTGCAAGAAACACCCCACAAGAAGGAGGCATAACTTCAAGCAGCTCTCACAGTAGGTAGCCCCAGCCGTGGCATACTTTAAAGTGTCATGTGCTTAAGCAAATTATGGACGGGATTGGGGCAACCCTCGGACTAACTCCATTTGCAGCATATGTACTTCGTCCTCTGAACGTTTACGCACCCTAAACCCTAAACCCCAAGCCCTAAGCCCTTAACCCGAATGTTTAGGCAAGCCCTCAGGCATCCGCTACCCGAACATCCTAAAGGCCAACCTTGGCCTGTAGACCCCCGAATGCACCAGCAACCGAGCTTCTCCTCTATCCCTGCGACAAAACCAGGTGGTGAGCGTTTCTCATTCGTCAATGCTGAACAAAAGGGAAGCGTAAACCCTAAACCCTATACACCGAGCCTTAAGGCGTTAAGGTATAAGGGACTGGTCGTGGAGGAATCGGGCCCAAGGCTTTGGAGCTATCTAAACTGAGAAAGTAGGAATACTAGTCCTTAGCAGCCTGTGATGTTGCTAATATACTTAATTGCATAGACACCGGGAACCCTGAACTACCCACTCAGTGCTCGAGGGGCTGTGAAGAGGATCAGGCCGGAGAAGAGGTTCACCTTTGCTGCAAGGTTCGACGCTTTAGGCTGTAGGCCTAGGGCTCAGGGTTTAGGTGAGAGCTATTAGCTTGGGCTGCAGGTGCCTAAGCGCTTAAGACTTTAAGAGATTCAGGGTTCGGGGTGTAGGGGTAACGGTCTAAACTTGGGCAGGATTCTGGGATTTAAACCGCCAGAACCCAAACTGACTACCCCAAACTGTACTTGGCGGTCGAAGACGCGCACAGATGTGTGTATATATGCATGTGTATATATATATATATGTATGCATGTCGGTATACACACGTGCATGTGTATGAGACGGTAACACAGAACTCCGGTCCCTTTAAACTTTATATTTACATCTGTACATGTATGTATGCATGCAAAGCGTAAACCCACCACACCTCCGAAAAATTGCCATCGCAACCCAAACATCCCCTGAAACAATGAATACTCCTTGCCTACCATAGTAAGAAGCCCTACAACAGTCATTTAGGGAATATGATACTCTGAGCTTTCTGGGTCCACGAACCACCTAGCTAAAAGAGGGTGTTAATTCTTTGTGGTCTTTGCATCAAATCTGCTCGTGTGGATTGCAGTCCAAGAAAGCCCTCGAGACTGATCCACGGCCCTACCTGACCCCTTAATTTTAAGATATAACCCCTAAAACAGTAGGGTTTTGGATCCCCAGGTAAGGGCTAAGTCAAGTTGCGTTGAGAGACAGCCAGGCCTTGATGTCCTCAGACTCGACGACGGGCGTGATGTAGGAGATCTGCCGATTCTCTTAGGCTGTAGGGGTTTGGTTTCAAGATTGCGGGTTCTTTTGATTAGGGTTTTGGGCTGGTTTATGGCTCTATACGGCTAGGGTTTTAATGTGCAGCCGTTCGATCCGGGCTCTAGGTTTTCGACTCTCACAACTACAACCATCTGGGCAAAGGTGCGCTCAAACGAGATTCCAACATGAACTGGACGATGTCTGTCTTGTCATCTGCAACCGTGCGGGCCATTTGGGTGCCGTCTCGCCCGATGCCGCCGTTGCGTCGGTAGTCCGTCTAGTCAAGTCTGGTCGGCCACTCATCCAGCCAGAGAGACTCAAAGGCGATGCTGGCGATGCTGCTGCCTCTGTCGGACGGCCTGCTTTCTTTGACAGGCTGAAGCGAAGCCGGGCTGGCATCACTCGAGGCAGTCAGGCTGGCAGCCTTGAAAAGCGAGGCAAAAGCCGCCTCGTCCGGGTGTTTTCTTTCAGCACATCAGCAAAACACGCTTGAAGTTGCTACTGGACTTCGGAGGTACGGCCGGCGCAGGGTGTGTAGGTTTTGAAAGGAGTTGCACAGGGTTACAGGACTTCAGATGTAGCAGGCTTGATTGAGGGTGCTCTAGCCTCTAGGCTTTTGGAGCATTGAACTGGTGGTAAGGATCTAGAATTTGAGACTGGAGGGTTGCGGCCGCAAGGTTCAAAGGCTTACAGTAGCTTGGCTGGGGTTTGTGCAAGCTGGGCCGTGGGATTACGGCGAAATGCGTATCAGGTGTAGGAGATGGGAAAGTCTTCCAGACTGTAGTGCAGTTAACAAAAATGTCGGATTTTAGGGATGTGGTTTGTAAAAGGGGCTTGTCAGTATTCAAGGGGCTCTGCAAAAACCTGCATCTTGGCACCATGACGGATGAATCTAGTAGTTCTGTTCCCCTCTTGCTTACACTCCCTATGCCTGCCATAAGGGTCCAAAACACGTGATAATCATATACTCACACAAAAACGAAAGCCGAAGTACCCACAAACCTTGGGGCCCCGAGGGCCTGAGACGAAACATGAGACCCTGGTCTCCAGCTGAGCCGGCGTGAGGCTTCAAGCATCACAGGTTTCACGTATCATGCTTGAAGTACGGGGGCCATGTAGCTACGGGTCTAGGGGTGCATGTATGGGGGGTGAGGGGCACTAAAATAACGATCCCGGTTTGAACGGTCACAACGATAACCCTACGTAATAGGGTCGATGCTGGGTCTCGTCGCCATTAGCTCTGCACCCCGTGCCCAGAGACAGCACACTGCCCCTCAAGTGACTGTGTTGTTGTCTTAACCAGAAGCGCAGCATAATCCGAGTGAAACTCACTAAATCCGTATGGTTACCCGTAGAGTAAACCCAAACCCTAGACCCCTATGTGGGGGCCTTCTAGCCCTATAAATCCTATAAACCTTAAACCCTGAACCCAAAACCGTTAGTTTTTCGGAAACTGCCTGGTTGCTGGCACCGGTGGACAGCTGGAGCTCCGGCTGGTCCCAGTCGTTGGTCTTGATGGCCTTTGGGGGTTCTTATACATAGGGTTCCCATCTCTGATAGGGCACACATATATATATAGAGAGAGAGAGAGAGACAGATAGATAGATAGATAGATAGATATATATATATATATTTATATATATATATATCAGGTTTTTGATGTGCTTCTTAATCGTAATGTGTTCTGTTTCTATTGGGCTTCTTAAGATTAAGTATCAATAGAAGTATGAGGGCTCCACTACTTTCTTTGATGGCCTTGAATTTTGAGTTTAGGGTGTTAGCAGGGTTTGGGGTTCGGGGTTTAAGTTTTAGCGCTCGGGCCTTTGGAGAGTAGGGCTTTCGGCTTCAGTGTTCTGAGCTTTGAGGTTTCGGGTTGAAGGTTCGGGGTTCAAGATCTAGGGCTTTTTTCCCCTCTGGCATGGCTGAGATCTATGCTTCTTTCGGCGATCTTGACATGTAGCCCACACTGCGATTATCCAGCTATTCACAGCGCTCGTAAGCAGTTAACGCACCAAGCAAAATCCGTAGGGCTTTATTTTTCAGGGTGTTTGGCTTCAGGGCTCCAAGATCGCATGTGGGGTTCAGGAATCTCCTGACAAACGAAATCGTAGGTGATAACTCCGTAAAGGGTGGTACAAAGACAGGGAAATGCTTCGGGGGGAAAATATTGGATTTTCGCAGGGGGGTTTAAGGAACAGGGCTTGGGGTTGGGGATTTGGAGGCTTAGGACATGTAGCGTCCAATGAGACACGGGCTTAAATGGAAGTGGGTGCTGGTTTCGGTTCGCAGGCTGAATGAATTAGGATTGGAGTCTTAGAGCGCCACAAAGGGGTCTGGGGTTCAAGGGGCACCGATCCAGGAAGATCCCAGCCCTAAACCCCAGCATAACACAATAGCCTATCATTTTGGAACCTCTGTGCCCCTTAGAAGGCAAGCAGCAGCTGTAGTGTTTGATGTTGGAGATCCCCAGGAAAGAAACCCTAGACGGAAGAATAACTGAAAACAGAGAAGCGGCGAGCCATGAAGACTAAATATATCGCGCCAAGAGCATCAAACATAGGCACTGGCAAACTCCGGGCCTGATGTGAAGTGCTGATCCTACTTGCATTTACGGCTTAAGGAAGGGGAAATTGAGGGTAAACGGACAAGGATCCAACGGATGGCCAGACTGCCACGATTTGCGTCGGCTCATTATGCGAGTTTGGGCTGAAGATGTTGTGGATAAAGCACCCTTAACCCTAAACCCTAAACCCTAAAACCATAAACCCTAAAACCCTAAACCCTAAAAACCCTAAACCCTAAACCCTAAAACCTAAACCCTAAAACCCACCCAAAACCGTGGAAGGTTTCGCTTCGAGCTGCAATGCGGGGCGGGTTGTTGTTCTTGTCCCTGGTGGTGATCTTGCCAGCATCCTGTCGAGAGAGAAGCAACAAGCCATATAGGAGCGTATGCAGTATCGAAGAGTTCAGGATTTCAGCACTCACACTCGGACGAACCTAGGCGAGGATGTCTGGTACAGGACGAAAGCTCATTGGCTATGCATGCAGAGAACCCTTCTTGGCTTCATCACGGCTTCAGGCCAGAATCCTTACACATTTTCGCAGTCGTGCTATACATGCAAGTTTCCTGGCCCGCTTCCAATTCAATCCATCACTGCTACTACACGGAGGAGGTCTTTTTACACATCGTCAGGCATTCGACAAATTCATGAATCCTCGCTCCACTGAGAATGCTTTCCTATCGACCCTTGCCCTCTTTCGGCTCATCGATCATACGCATGCGATCTGTAAGGAGGCGTGACAAGCGGTCTCTGTCTCTGTCTCTCGTCGGTTTTCAGCCCTGAATTCGTGTTACGTCTTTGCATATGGCGCAAACTTGCAGCCCCTCAGGTAAGCTGCTGTTTCGCAGCTTCTGCTCAATCGCTGGATTTAGGATTCAGGGTTTCTGGGGTTTAGGGATTGTTGCAGATATATTTGAAGATTTTTCGCTTCCGAGAAAACCAATCCGCGAACTCCCGAAACCCTTTCAGACAAATCCTAGTCCTGAAGCAGCAGCATATAGCCGAACAGCTAAAAATCCTGAAACACCACCGAGTGCAGAAGCTTCGGGCCCTTAGAGTAAACACCAAAAAGTTGGAAACCGGGTTAAGGACAATTAGTGCTGGGATTCCCTCTACCTCTCTTAAGGATTGAGGCTATTGGGCTTCCAACTTTTTGGGCTTCTACTCTAACCTCTGACCCCTGAAGAAATCCCAGGAACACTACACCCTCCGCCCTGCACCCTCCGCCCTGCACCCCCAGGCTCGAAAGGCTCAAGCTTTCAACAGTCCACCCCCCCAAAACACTTCCCCCCAAGGGGGTGATGGTACAAGAAAACTCTGCTGCACTTGATTCAGAAAGCCTGGACGGAATACCATTCGAGTTATCGACTTGCATGTGGGGTGGTTGTGAAAAAAAGGGTTCCTGCTCAGGTCCCACCCAAAAAATAGCACGGCACCCCTATAAACAGGACGCCCCCCTCAAAAAAAAAAAATGGGACCGTAATTTAGAGAGCTCCGATAAGTACTATCCGGTCCTCTGGCTTGATCAAGCCTTCCTGGCAGCAGCAGTGCAAGGCTCGAGGCCGAAAGCGGAGCAAGGGCTTAAGGGTTTAAGGGTTCAGGGGCTTAGCATTTAGGGTGTAAGGGTTTGGGCCTTATATATAGGGTTTAAGGGTTCGATTGCACGAACTACCCGGATACTAGGCTGGCCTGAAGCAGATTCGTTAGGGCCACGGATGGCCATAAGGGTGTATTATAAGGAGTGGGAAATGTTGACACGTTCTTCAAAGCTTGTCCATGCAAGTCTTCGAGCAATCGCCCTTGTCGCCCCTATCGTAGAAGCCTCGAAGTAGGTATCCGCGACTCCGGAAGGTAAGGCGACAAGCACAGTCAGCAGAATACCGCCCGTTTGCCTTATCTTCCAACGCCTTACGGCTTCTACTGCCTACCGCTGTAGATCTTCTTCCAACGGCTACAGGATTTAGGGTGTATGTGCTTGTGCTGTAAATCCGGAAAACGCTCCGCAAGCGTAGCTTCCGAGTTGAGGCGCCTGTGTTGCAATGCTACCTTAACCTACCAAAACCTACTTGTTTGGTAGGGCCCCTGTAAATTCCATATTAAGGTGTATAATACCCTAACCCCCAGGTACCTACTATATAGGGCCCTAGGGGCTCTAGTACCCCATATAGTAGATACCTGGGGGGTTAGGGATAAGAACCTACAGTTGTGGTAGCTTAAGCTACAGTTGGGCCCTGAAGCTTGCGTGGCCCTTGAGCTCGGCACCTTGAAGTTCAGGGGGTTTGTGGGATTCACTGACAGGGTTTAGGGTTTAGGCTTTAGGACCTTGATGTTCAGGGGTTTTTGGACTAGTTCACATGGCTTAGGATTTAGGCTTTAGGACCTTGAAGCTCAAGGTTTTTGGATTAGTGACATGGTTTAGGGTTGCGGCTTTAGGGTGGATTGTGTAATTAAGGGGTTTAGTATTAAGGGTCTCTAACTCCAGAGCCGTGTAGAGGCATAGGATCTCGGGTTGCTGGTTTCGGATTGCAGGCTTTGGCTGAAGGCTTAGCGGAGGAGGATCTCGAAAGCGTAGGCATTTGGCAAACGCATGCTGATGACCAGAATTCTCTGTAAGTCTCATAGCGCTGAACCCAAGCCAAGCACCGTCATACGCAGCTCAAAACACTGAGAGCTCAGCCCCAAATCCCCGGAGAAAGTCAAGCCACGCGCCTCCATTTGCTCAGCGCGCATGGCCACGTTTGAGCGCAGGCTGCCGGAAGACGACATGTTCGCGAAGAGCAAGCAGCCGGCCTCTGGGATGCAGAGGCTTCTTGTGTTTTAAGTTCGAAGGCCTTCAAACCCTGTATAAGGATTCCATAAGGGGTTTGTAGGGCGTTTGCAGCTTTCTACGGAGTATCAGAAGGTTTATAGAAGTGTGTCATACGGTTTGGTACGGGTTTTCAGTGGCTTAGAGCAAGCATGCGGCCGGTCTGACGCAGAAGTTCCCAGTATAATCTTTAGGCTTTCATCAGTTGCTGGAAGGGTTTGAGGAAGGGAAGGCAAAGTGGGTAAGGGCTCATGATGCTGAGGGTGTCGAGGAGAGGAGTTTATATTGTCAAGAGGAGGGCCGGGTTCAGGGCAACGGGGTTGAGCGGGGTTAGGGCCGTTTCTCAAGTTTCGGGGGTCGCGGATGGAGCACCCCGAAGCCTTAAAGCCACAAAACCATGAGCCTTTAAGATCTTAAACAATCCTACACAAGCCTCTGAAAACTCAAGCCCGGAACCATTTAAAAACCCTCAAACCCGGAACCATATAACACCCCTGAAGCTCTGCAGCCCCCCAAACCCTCCAAGCCCCTGGCATGGCCCAAGATCAGAACGATGCAAGAGGCCACCACCTGGAGTCGCCGTTTCGTTGCTGAAAGGGGGCTTAGAGTCAAAAAAAAGGTCGTACACAAAAACGGCCCCACTAGCCTCTAAGGGCCCCAAGATGGGGATGGCCGCTTGGCGCCCAGTTTCACACTGTCCCCGTTGGCTACCAAAAGATTTCTAAGCCCACAAACCACAGAAAGACGCTGCTCCAACAAACCGAAACCGTAACATCTTGGACACCTGCGCCGCCAAACACTGCAACATGACTGGAAAAGCCCTTGATGCGTCCCCTGGCCAGCGCACCCTCAGACCCTTCAACCCGAAACACCCAAAAAACCTTAAAATCTCTGAGCCCTGGAACTCCAGGCCCCCGACCAGCGCAGGAAGAGCAGTGCGACGGGCCATTATCTTTCTGGCTTCCGTGAGCGGACGCTGGGAATGGCAAAGGAAGGCGCTTGAGCCACCAAAAAAGCTCGAGAGGGAGGTTCCCACAGGGGTTAGGAGGGTTTCCGGGTTTAGGGGTTTTGGGGTTTCGGGAGATGAAGGGATGAGGGTTCCCCTTTAGAAACCGCGGTGTTCTGATGTGCTTTTGTTTGTTGGAGGGGTTTTGGGTTTAGGGTGTCTGCAGGGTCTTCCGCTTTAGACTTTCCGGGGGCAAGGAGGATTCAGGATGTAGAATTTGGGGGGGGTCAGGGTTGGCGGTCTTTATGAATTCCATCAAAACCTGCAGGAGATAGTGTTTACAGGCTTTACAGGAGGTTGTACAGGAAAGTTTCGCTAGGGCATTATATCTACAACGGTCTCGACGTTCCTACAGATCAGACATGTCATCACATATTCTACAAGTACAGGAGACGGACAGAGAGAGAGAGAGAGAGAGAGAGCGAGAGAGATACATAATACATAATACATACATACATACATACATACATACATACATACATACATTCATTACATACATTACATACATACATACATACATACATACATACATACATACCATACATACCATACATTACATACATTAAATTACATTACATTACATTACATTACATTACATTAATACATACATACATACATACATACATACATTAATACATACATTACATACATTACATACATTACATACATTACATACGTTACATACATTACATACATTACATACATTACACACATTACATACTTTCATACATACATACTTACATACATACATACATACATACATACATACATCCATGCATGCATGCATGCATGCATGCATGCATACATACATACATGTATATCTATATATATATATATGGTAACCCC
>CAJNJA010016431.1:0-36771 GCA_905231915.1 Symbiodinium necroappetens | reverse complement strand
TTATATATTATATATGTATAATATATATAATATATATAATATATATAATATATATAATATATAATATATAATATATATATAATATATATAATATATAATATATATATATAATATATATATATTATATAATATATATAATATATATAATATATATAATATATAATATATAATATAAGGAAATATAATATAATAGAAGATAACATAGTATAATATAATATAATTGAAACTCTTCTTGGGCCTTCTCGAGTCCTGTGATGCCCTGCTTCTCGACGGCAGGCATGTCGGCAACGAAGCCGACAACTACGCAATTGACATTGTGCTCCACCTGGACATTACAGCGGGTCCCCGCTCTTGCAGTGGTAGGCTTGTCAGCTTGTCTGAACAAGTAAAAGCCTCCCAAGTAGCTTGCAGGATGTCAACCCTGGACAGCATTCGGCAAAGCCGGCGACCAAAAACAGCACAGCATGGCAGCAGTGCCAACGGTGACAACAAGGACGACCCCAGGAAGCACAATGCACCCAAGCCAGCAAAGAGAAGCAGTGCAACAAATCAAGCAGAAGCCAAAAAAGGCTTGCGAGCCCAAGGCACATGGGGAGCGAACGGGTAGTACTTGTCCTTAGCCTCGAAGATGTTCTCTTTCTCTGTGGACGGCAGAGCGATTGCTGTTCCTGCGCAGCCCACGGCTTGTTACGTTTCACATTCCTAAATTTAAACCTTGGCAGATCAGACGGCTTCAGAACAGTCGGCCTCACAAGTCTACAAGTCGACACCATCTACCTACATAAAAGCACAAGTGCCTTAGTCGGAGGACTATCTGTCTGGCATGGGTTGCCTGCCTATTAACTTTTCGAAGGTGACCATGCCGCCAAACGCGGCCGCCGGTGCTCCGCTGCGTTTTTCGATCTGATGGTGCAGCATTGGCGGTTCCGACTTACTCCGTCGACCCCCATGTCCCCAAGCAGAAGTTGAAAACGGCTTTTCTCAGCCGACCACAGTTGAGAACATGTCATTGATGGCAGAAGTCCAGGTCATACCTCCACGACATCAGAGTGGGACAGAAGTCCAAGGCATGAAACCCTTCAAACATCGTGTCCCGTCTCGCTCAGCATCATGCCTCCGAGTAATGTGGTGGCAACCAGATCTGGAGTGGCATTCGGAGGTCCTCAACTTCGGC
Source organism: Symbiodinium necroappetens (assembly GCA_905231915.1). Lineage (NCBI taxonomy): Eukaryota > Dinophyceae > Suessiales > Symbiodiniaceae > Symbiodinium > Symbiodinium necroappetens. The sequence goes on along the minus strand of CAJNJA010016431.1, from coordinate 35,597 downwards.
CATGGGGGGGGAGGGGCCGGACATGAGGGGACGTCGGGACGCTAGAAAGAAGCAACTGCATTTTCGGCCGTGAAGCCCACAAGCCCGGCTGCTTCACAGCGCATGTAGGGGCCATAGACGGTCTTGTAAAATTCGGAACCTGGGCACTACTAGCAGAAGAACTCGAAGAGCGGAGACCGATCCCGAGACCCAAAGCTTTCTGGTCCATGTCTCAACGAGGCGCTTCCAGTGCGAGTGGATCGAATGTAGGCATTGCCATTGAAGGCCTCGGAGGCCGCAAGCCCAACAACAGAGGCGACAAAAGCAGCAGAACAACAGTGAGCAGCAGCGGAATGCCGTTTGGAGCACGGTGGCTATCTATGGAAGCTGGACTAGCAGTAGCATCGGCAGTAGTAGCCCTGGCAGTAGGGGCAGCAGTAGCGTCAGAGGCGGTAGCCCGGTGGCAGCAGCCGAGTTTAGTAGTCCAGCAGTAGAAGTCGTCGGCTTAATTTCCATTTCTTCATATTATAGGGGCCACAAGTTCATTCTCGATGGGAGATGAACTGGTAGAGTGATAAGCAAGAAATGCGAGTCGAGACACAACCATTTCACCATGGCCAGCCTCATCTCCTGGTGGTGCCGTCGTGCCTCCCCGAGATGTAGCCACATTGAACGGAGCGCAACATCAGCCCAGCCGGACCCCCGGACCAAGCAAGCGCTCTCGAATCTGGGACAGTATTTCACAATCGCTGTAGCAGCGCTAGCCAGACCCCGCCAGCTTCAAAAGCATATCGAATTTTGGAGACGTCGATTGTCTGCTGCACCTCGCGCCAGTTTCGAATGAGCCAATCAGTCTCCAAACAGTGTAACAGGGACGGCTCAGCTTGCTCATCAAAACATGCAAAGCACATAGCGGCTCCGGTCCTTTGCTTGGGCGGGCTTGGGAAGTCGGCCGGAAAGTCACACAACCCGTCCCAAACTGCAATCCACAAGTCCGGCACCTTCTCAGGATCAGGAGTCCCATCAATGACCCATTGCACGTCACCTCTCCAGGAAGTGATACCCGGGCAATCTCTCTTCATCAAGGCAACACAACACGGCAAACATGCTTCAGAGTTGAAGGAGCAGCCAGGGCGCCAAACCATGTCACTTTGCCTGCGACTTCGCCGTCCCCTGCAGCTCACATCCGTCAAGTGATAAATGCGCTCTACACAGCTCCCGCGCCTTTGGATCCAGTGGGTCAAGATACACGTCACACTGCCCCGCTGTAGATATACTGTGCCAGTGACGCTGCCCTCACTGCAACGGCAGATCAGCTAAGACTAAGACGACTAACTACACTCTCTTCTGGCAGAGGCGGTGGGGTGGGGCCCGCCGGGCCGGCGCCTGCAGGTGTGGGCACGGAGTAATGGATCGTGTCGCAGTCCAGGCCACCATCTTTGCAAGAGCGCCGGAAGTCCTTGGGGCGTAGGGCAATGCAGTGGCTTCGGGGATTTCGGCCTTCCTTCGCAATGCGCCGAGCTTCTGCCAATTTGCCGCCCAAGGCGGGATCCAGCGAGCCCAGTTTTGGCACCTTCCATGGCTTCTCTTACCAAGGCTGCAATTCCAAGGTTGGGAAGGCCGAGAGCAGTTCCAAAATCGAAGTCCCAAAAAGTAACAAAAGTACACGGCAACAAAACCCAAGGCAAGGTGCCTGCGTCGAGTGACACGAGTTCCCGCTTTTGCTGCGTTTCAGAGGCGGCTCCATGGCACGACAGCAATGCAGGAAACGGGCGTTGCAGTGATTTGTCTCAGGACACTGCCAGCTTGCTGTCCTTTTGAACCATTGCTGCATACATTACTAAAGTATTCACTCATACATACTCATACCTCACCTTGGCAATCCTTTGCAAGAGCGGAAGTTGCTATGCCCAAAAGTGCACGGAGCCATGCCACCGAAACATGTTCAATCATGTCCAAATACTGCAAGCCTCCACGTGTTCGTCACAGCAACAACCACTGGGTCATCACTAGGTCCACTAGGTGCAGCACGAAACAGAATGTTTCCGGGGTGCTCGCACAACCACCAGATCACGAATTCTATGCACGCCACATACTTGTCAAAGGGCAGCTGGTGGTTGGAAGCAACCAGCCGGATGCCAATCAGGAAAACACGCAGGGTGTGTGGCAGACAGGTTATCAACTACACAAGAGCTACAGCAAGTAAGCTCTGTCGAACCACGAAAAGACAACGCCTCTGTTTAAACGCGTTCACGACTCCTGCATATTGGGGCATCCTGATCTGCGTTCTTCTCATATCTCTTCCACCGCCAGGTGTGGCAACATCCAGATCCGAACGAACTGGCACCGGCGCCTTGAGATTCCGCGGGCTGTGGGGTGCATCATGGCATAAAGATCAGGCAGAGAGAGCCTGAATTTCTCAAGTTCGTGCTGCCCGACTAGAGTGTTAGTACCCAGGAATACTCTTGGAATACTACAAGAGTAGTTGAGGGCATCCGGCTCTCTGACTGCCTGTGAAGGGCTGCGAAGCCAATGGAACTTGGAACCATGGGAGGGATTCAAAGGAGGTGCACAGCCATTCAAAAGAGTTGTCACTGCTGGGCACCGCTTCTGCTGGTACGCAGCCTCTCGTGATCCCATCCATCTTACAGGCAGGTTGGCTGTGTGCGCTAACCTGGCATCTATATGCTTCAAAACCGAATTCGGGCTCCCAGAGCTTGTGGCTGGTTTGAAACACTAAATAGGTCCCTAGGTACGGGCAGGAAGAACACGTATGTAGGCCAGTTGTTTTTCCCGCCTCAGATTTCACAATCTGCTCCCGCAAGCTTTGCATCCGCAACCGTGTTGTAGATGCGGCCCTCTGTTCGAAGTTGGTCGACCCAGAGCGCTTTCTGGAGGATTACGCCTTGCAGCAGCAATTCCTTGGCCGCACTGCAAGTGGCACTACCAAGACGTACACTGCATCTGCTTCCTCTGACGACACACGTAGACAAAGTCTTAATTAACATCACTCGAGGTTCAGGCACGACTAAACGGACATCGCACTCTGCATCTTTGATTTCCTTGACCGCCTTGGCGAGGTTGTCGGAACCATCAATGTCTATGCGGGTGACATGCTCCAAGGAAATGATGAGCCTCGTCGGCTTCTTGTCAAGAAGTGCCTGCAATCGCGAGAGGTGCTTGCTTGCACAAAGGAAAGTCACAGACCCCATTGGCTCGTAGAGAACCGTCTTGAAACCTTGGAACGTTTTGTGCCTGTGCAAGGCATTGCTGTGCTCCACCGGGGGTTTGCCACAGGCAAATCTCTCAATCAACTGCTTGATTCGTGTCAACGGCGAAGGTTTCACCGCCAAGTTCGCGGCATCATCGAAGCTGGAGGTGGCCCAATGAGAAAGGGCCCCATGTTGACTGCTCAAGGGTGTTCCGGTATCGCTTACCGCCATCTCGGCCTTGTCCAGGGTCACCCGTGATTCTGCTCGTGCGGTCTCGGCAGCGTTTCTCAGCAGAGCCACAACCATACCCACGATGAGGCCATAGACTGGATCCACAAAGATGCATATCAGGCTGGTGAGAACCAGCAGGAAGCAACTCTTCTTGTCCGTGCGCCAGAGCTTCGCGATGTAGTGGACCGGCGCCATGCGAATCGAGGCAAAGACAAGGAGCGCTGCCACGGCTGCCTGCGGCAAGTATGAGAAAACAGGCATAGCCACCACAAAGATCAGGAAGACAGCAATTGCATTGATCATTTGCGATAGCCTGTGGGTTGCTCCTAGCTGCACATTCAAAGATGTGCGTACAAAGACACCCGTGGGAGGCAGTGCTCCGACGACCCCACACACTGCATGGCACACCATCAATCCGAACGTCTCACGGCTGCTGTCGAACGGATAGTTCATCCTCTGCTCCGCAATCTTGGCAGAAATCAGAGTCTCCAAGATTGCCACGAAGGCAATGCCAAAGGCGTTGCGGATCAGGCCGAAGACATCGCCGGCTGCAAAGTCTGCAAGCGGCACGGATGGCACCTCGACAATCCGTGCCTGCAAGGTCCCGTACTTGTCCTTCAATGTAGGAAGAATAATGCCCCCGAGCATATCCTTGTCGGACAGGTATCCTAGGAGGATGGTGAGCAACGGAAGGAGCACAGTCCACGGAATCGACTTGCCACGGATTTTGCTCGCATACTTGACGAGGGTCAGAAGCAAGGCGGTGACGACGAAGAACAGAATCGCCGGAGCCTCAGAGTCTGAACTGGCACCCTCTCGATGCTACAGTAAGATCACTACGACATGCACATGGCAGAGACACACAACCTTGAGCCACTTGCTTCGCCCCAATAACATTCCCTATCGGCTCCGAGCAGCCAGGCTGTAGCCGTCCAGAGCTTGAATGGACCGAAGGACGTTCTCGTAGAAATGCTCCGATTTGTGGCCATCTGGCCTCAAGTCCAGAGCCATCTCCAACTGGCCGAGGCCAATGATGAAAGCCACTGCGAGCGTAAAACCCTCAAAGACGGCCGTGGGCATAAGGAGCAAGTACTTCTGCAAGCCCAGCAGATAGATCAAGCAAATGATGGCTGAGGACAGGAGGGACAAGTAAGGCAAAACACCTGCACCTCCAAATTTGATGGTCGCACTGCTCAGCATTCCACTCAAAGCTCCGGCAGGCCCGATAATGTTGAAGTCGCTAGAGCTGAACAATGACGCGCACAATCCACCCCAAAACGCGGTTGACACGCCCATCAAAGGTGCTGCGGGATCACCACCCGACACGGATGCGATGCCCAGGGAAATCGACAATGGCACGCTAACCTCGGAAGCTTTTGTTTGCAAAACCTTGCCCACTGCAACTGGTAACCGCTGCAAGTTGCAACTAACTTGAACAATGCAGTACTACCAGCCTGACAGTTGAGACCGGAAGCCAAGCCGTAGACGATGCAAGCGAGAACAAGAAGTGAACACACAAAAACGTCGAAAGGCTTGGACAAGTCAGATCATGTTCTTGCAAGTCTTCCAAACAGGGCTATCTGATGTAGGCAACCTTGCACAGTGCGAGTTGATACTCTCAGGCAGCGACCATAGCTACTGTCAGTCCAGATTGCCAGTTGTCGATGAGGACGCGGTGGATCGGCTGATATCCCAGGCGAGTCTTCAGATGGCACTTCTTGTCCTTCTCCGGCTCCTGCGGACACACTCACATAAGAAATTCGGAAAGCCGACGAGAGATTATGAAGGTTGCTTCCAACTGGCCTTCATGGAGTCAGAGGTTGTCTCCACTGAGTCCACTTCTGGCTGCATCTTTGAGATCGGGCTGGCGGCAAAGATCTCTAAAGCTGATCTCTGAGCAAACACTGCAGGGTGCCCGCTTCGGGACAAGCACAAGACTCTGATCTTAGAACATGCGCGAACTGCGGCAAATCTCTGAATGATGCGCGGACTGATTGCATCTGTCCTAGGAGTTCCTGCTCTACCATGCTTCAAAACAACATGCAGCAACAGCATCAAAGTTGCGCGGCCACCGTGCTGCTGCGAACATACTCATGCTGCGAAAGAAGCGGAGCTTATTTTGTTCCATTTTGTCGAGGCCGGGAGGGGGCCCAGGCATCACGATCTTGTTCTTGCCAGTCTTTGCCTTTTGTGGAGGCCTCGGCTAGGGACAGGGCATGCATGAACGTGTATCGAGAGTGCAAAAAATACATCCTCCCAAGTGCAGCTCGCAGACGGCGAAGCAGTCTGTCTGAAGGGGATGATGCTTGGCATGGCGGCATCCGCTGCCGCCCGCGTCGGCGATGGAACTTCTGGGGCTTCTGGCTGTGGCATGAGAGGTGCTGCCGGCGTAGTCTGTGATGGGAGTGTGGCCGATGGAGCTGTCGAGGGCTGCGTTGAAGCTGGAGCTGTCGCCTTAGGCTCAGTCTTTGTCCTCTGGAACGTGCAGGACTCTTTGATAGTCGACTATGTGGCGGGGACGGGGCACCCGTTCAGAGCGCCAAGCATCATCACCAAGAAATCAGCTATTTCGGCCGTTGCTGCCAGACTTGTACACAGCTTAGCTGGGTTGAGTCCAAGCAAACTGGCGCTGTAAAGTGCAGGGATCAACAGATCTGAGAAGGGCAATGCATTGTTATCCGCAAAATCGTAGAAGTTTGCGACACGTACAATGGGAGTGCTTGATACTCGGATTAATTGCGGAGCGCGTGGCGCTGCACTGCATCACGGGACGACACCACCAGAGCAACACGAATGGGTTTTTCGAGTTGCCGACCAAAGCCCCAAAGCTGCTTCTGTTTGCATCTACAAACCACAACCTGACTGTTCCCTTAACTACTGGTACCACACCGCATGGTAACTTTTTCTGTGCAGAGGGGTCACTGCTGCTTGGCCTGGCTTCGAGTCTGCTGGCCTGGAGAGCTGGCAGGTACTGCGAAGCCGCCACGCTTAAGCTTGTCTCGAACTTCACTGCTTCCCTTCTGAGATCACTACCATCCCTGCCTGGTACCCGCTTCGGAAGATGCAGCAGCCTCCTGCGCTCAGAGTCGCCAAAGCTTGAGCCCGAGAGCAGTATGGGTACCCGAGAGCAGTATGGGCAGCAGAAGTGCGACGAGGTGACGACTGATGGCCATGCTTTTGCGACGTCGCGCATTCAGGGGTCCTTCCAGCCTGAGGGGACTGAGTGAAACCAAGCGTGACCTTGACTGTTGTCACCTTGTGGGCAAAGACTTGGGCCTGCCCATTTCCCTTGGAAACCAGGCTCGGGAAACAAGCTTAAACCCACAGACCATTCCGAGCACGTATGTGCGGTGGAGCCTGTTAAGCGGTTGAGCCCGCAGTGATCGTGTGCTGGGGGGCGTGCTTCCCTACTGCACTGGTAGCCCCTCAATTCAGAGTTCCAGAGGAACAGAACCACAAAAGACTCGAAATCCGAAAGCAACTGAATCTATTTCCAAAGCCATCAGATTTAAACCAAGAAGCCTTCAAGCTTTTGACATCCCCGACACTATGCCAAAGCGGCCCCCCAGATTTTTTGTAACCTCTAAGCAGCAAGCGCATCATTAAATGGGCATGCTCTTGCTTCTGCAACCCCGAACCCTGGAAACCTTCGAGCGAAAAAACCCACGCACACCATTCTATATGTGTATTTTTACATTGATATACCAGTATAACACAGTATACATACACACATAAGTGTATGTGTGTATATGTATATATGTGTGTGTATGTATGTATGTATGTATGTATGTATGTATGTATATATATATATATATTATATTTATACACATATTGTGTAAAGGTATATATGTATATTATATATATACAATATCTCTATCTCTCTCTCTCTCTCCCGCCGGCCCTGGCCAGGCCTTGGCAGCCTGTGGGCCTTCGGCGTCCTTCCCTTCCATTCCTTTCTCATCGTTGTCATTCTTGGCATCCTTTGCTTCGTTTGTGTGGTGTGGTGCTTTTGCGTCTCCCGCTGCCTCTGCACTATGCGGCTCCCGTGCCTCCTGTGCAACCATTCCCTCCTTTGCATGCTTCCCTTCCGTCACATCCTTGCCACCCTTTGGATCTTTTGCCTCCTTCGTATCTTTCGCGTCCTTTCCATCTGGCTTCTCCTGTTTTGGATCTTTTGCATCCTCAGAACTCTTTGAATTCTTCGTAGCATCCTGTGCAGGGGCCGTGTCGGCCCCATCCTTGGATGAATTGGCCTTGGAGGTGTCCCCCTTCAGCGCGGCTTCTTGCCTGCAAGGGAGCAGCTTAACTTAATGCCGCTTTCACTGCGTCAACAGCGTTGACTTGCCTAGCTTCTCTTGCTATACATGCGCTGCAGGGCATGCTCCGGGCCAGGATCCTGTGCTCATCTGGACGAAGGTTTGGCAACCATAAACTAACTGAACTTCCCAAGTACACGGATGACGGCCGGCCTCTTTTGCTCCTCGGACGGAGCGTCTGCATCCTCAGCCCAGAGTGACGAGGAAAACCACAAAGCAAGCAGGACATGCGGTTGTTGAGGGCCTCGAGCCCGAAGACACCACTAGGAGAGATGCAGGAGGTTTGCCACTCACGGGTGCGCGAAGCATTCTGGCCCTTGACCAGCTAGGGCCACGGCCGCCACGGCCGCGGGCTTCTCTGTCTTCGACTTCCACACGAGCTTTCCAGATCCTTTCGCATCTTTCGACCTTCCAGGAACCATGTGGCATCACACCTTGCAGGGAAACTTTGTACGAAAGCAAGCCTTTGCTTTCCTTTCTGCACCTTGGCTGCATGATGGTCGCTCTTCATCACTTTAACCACAGATCCGAATGTGCCGTTTCTGCAGGGTAGCGGCGTCTCCTTTGCCAGCAGGAGTCTTCGATGTGGCTGGATGCTCTTCCTCTTCGCTGGGGTGCACCACATTCAACTTCCCCTTCGCAGCCTTTGAGCCAATAGAACGAAGAGATGGCCTAAGACTCCCTATTTTAGTAGAGAGGTCTCCAGGTGCTGACTGGTGGCTGTCCCCTTGGCAGGGCTCGCGCCCTTCCCAAAGCCAGATCCAAGAGCATATGCGTACTCATGAGAATCATGTACTTCCCTCAGGGCAGCAGTCGGGGAGACAAACACTCAGAAATGCAGCCGCGATAATCTCCGCCGGTATTGAGTACCATCGTTCTGTCATGCAGCAGGCCTTGTCGGTTTGTGGGCCTAAGCTGAGCAACGCAAGCTCCAGACTAAGCCTCAACAACAGCGGCAAACCCAGCTCATGCTTCTTGACCCGATATTTTGCAGACGGGGGTCTGGTCCGTGCCCCAGGGGTCCGAACTTCGTATAGCCAGCTTTGCCCGCCGTCTGAGCGGACGCTGCAGTTTCCCTGCGTAGCAGATTTTGCAAAGACAAGACATGCTCAAAACAATTAAAGCAATGTCTTGTGAACAGTGGCAGCATAGCCATCAACATGATGATGGATATCACCATCATCACCCTCATTAGCATCATCAACAGCAGCAGCATGAACATCGGCATCAGCATAACGATTATCATCCTTGCGGTGTTCAACATCAAAAGCATCATCAGCACAACGAACCTTTCCATCCCTTTCCTGAGTCTGGTGCGCTAGCATGCGCGACAGGAATGGTACTGGTTGTGGAAGCAGATCTGATAGCGACAATGCCCAGATCATGGTGACAGTTGTGTACATGCTACAAATGGTGTACTGTTACAACCACTACAGTACTGCCGCTACTGCTCCTGCTTCTGATGCGTTGCTACTGCTGCCATGGGATCGTCGCGAGACCATGTTTTGTTTTTTTATCAGAGCGCTTCTGTCTTCTTTATCCGTTGTCTTGCTGGCTGCTCATAAAAAGCCTACTTCAACAATGATATGGTGCATAGTTTGAGTTCGCATGCGATTTAGGTTGTACACTTCGGGTGCGACCGCGTCCTAAAGCGCGATTCATTGCAAAGGCCAACACATTGACCTCATCCTGGCCTAGAAAAAACCAGTACATCGGAGAAGCCTTTTCGTTGTACCTCCGAGTCGCGACTGTACATGGGGATACATGGGGCAGCATTGTGGTCATGGTGTCCTGAACATGCTTGATTTCACACGACAAGGCGCTGAAACATTGCGAGCAGTACATGAGCGAACCGTTGTGCGATGATGCCCTGAAAACACCCGGAAACTCTCCCCCTCGAGCTCTGTCCGCGATGACTGTGGATCCCATTATTTCGGAACCCCTTCATGATGGCGATCGATCTAATTTCGGAGACCGGCCAACAAGCTAGGCAACAGATAGAAAGAGTACTTATATACTCGCAGTAGCACTAGCAATAGCAATCCTGCATAAAGCGATGGCGATGGCGGTGGATCCTATCGCTTCAACCCTCCCCTCATCAGGCTGGCTTGGCTTGCCGGCCTTTTTAGGAACCAGAAGCGGATAAAGCACCGAAACAACTTCGAAAGTAAAACCATGCCACTGCCACTGTGACTACCATTAAGGCGACGACCACGAAGAACGCCTCTGCTATCAGCAGCAGTTATTACCACCGCGACCACCACCACAGCCGCCGCCGCCGCCACGACAACAACAACCACCACAACCAACCCCCATCACAATCGGGAATTAGACGACGACAGCCAGCACCACTACGACGACGACTACTAAATTACAAGCACTAGTGATGCCGACCTCCAAAATCGCCACATCACCCGGCAACAAAATGCAAGAGGCACGCAAGAGCGCCGAGCACAGCCCTAGTCTCCCTAGTCATGCTTTTCGCGCTGTCCTGGGCTCTGCCTGTGGCCTTAGGCTGTTGACCGCCGTCCTGTGCTCAAGCTTATCGGCACACACACACACACACCCATTCAATTGTCACTGCTTCCTCGACCTGCAGATGCGGCGTGGGTACCAGAACTAAACAACAGCTCATGGCGCCTCGGACACCCGATTACCCCATCCCGTGGCTCCCCTAAGAATCCGAAAGCCAGACCTCTCCTGAAGGAGCGGATGTCCGAGACTTTAGGAGCTCGCTCAGCTCGCTCTCGTGTCTGCGATTGCCATGCCGGAGCTCGCTCTGCCTCAGCGGCCCCTTCGTCACCGTCTCGCCTCCACAGGTTCACCCATTGCGGTCGCTGCCATGCCGTTTCAGCATCATACACAAAAAATCGAACAACAAAGAGATATCAAAAGACATCTGCTTTCTCATCAATGCCACTTCGGAAACACGGTCTCGGGCAACCAGGGTGAACAGGGCTTCTGAGGAGATTGGTGATGAAGCCCGTGGGTCGTAATCTTCTACAATATGAGGGGGCAATGCTGCTCGCAGAGCCTGCATGTGGTTAGGTCCATTCTCAGACAGATCCGAGCTGTTGAACTGGAGAAGTACTTCGAGCAGAGCTCGGACCTCTGAGACCTACAACCCCCCAGTGGCTCCCTGCCTCCAGCGGGCAACCACCACGCGATCCTCCGGCTGCCGAACTCGTGCAGGCATCGGCTCTCCTTTGAAAGCCCAACCGCCGGTTTCTGTTGTGGCGTCGACGCTTTGATGCACAGGGATTCATGCTTGGGGCTCAACGTGAAAGACGAGGGATCCCGAAGGGAATGACTAGATGCAGGATCATTTCGACCAATCGAAGGGTTAAATACACCAACTACGCAAAACTCCACAACCTCCGTGATTTTTTGCCTCCTGCATTGCTGAGCATTTAGGTTTGAGGGTATTTTAATGAGGCCTCAGGGTGTACGCTTTAACCACTGTACCCTCATGACTTTCAAGTCCGCGTAGCAGTCGTAAAGTCACCAGGGAACACAGCACAACCCGAGCGTCACATCTCACCCCTGGCACATGCTATGTTTGAGACTCGCTGGCCTCGGCCACGTGCAGACTCCCGACCAAGCCCCAACCATATACCACGTTCAACCGCCAAACAGCCGAAGGAAGGTCTGCTTAGTCGAAGCTTTCTTACGTGCCCCTGCTATCCAAGGTTTTGGGGAATTTGGTGAGAGCAAGAGAGCGAGATGTACCCAAGACTTGGCATGGCCTTCTGGTGTATCATCACCGCAGATCCTCTTGTGCATCTCCAACACTGCCTCCAGTCTATTCGCTAGGACAAGACGAAGCGGGCGAAAATATGTCCACCAAACACCGGTGCAAGGTGCAAACCTAACTGATCCGCCCTCGGTCGGCCACGAGAGCTTTCCCTCCACAGCCCAGGCTTTCAGCAGCCTCACGTGCACTCTCCGCGGAACGTCGTGCTGCTCGGATGACTGCAGCGCTCTCCTCTGCTCCGGTAATTCCGAACGTGGCAGGCAGGAGGCGATCACACATGCTCAAGGAACAGAAACTGAGTCCTTCTTCCCATAGCCAGCACTCATCACACCTTTCTGCTCATCAAATGTATACCTCGGTGCCCGAAACATGCACCTGCGACCAATCTGGCTTCAAGAGTTCTGCTATGGGAAGCATCTAGATTCTAGATAAAACTGCCAGGCTTTCGCTTTCGTCAGTCTATTGTGGTATACTGTGTCTACATCCCCGGCAGAGTTTTGACGATGAGCGATAAGAAATGCGCAGGAGAGCGAAAGAGAGATCGCTGCGTGGCCAGATTGGATCTGCAATAATTAACAATCGACCAGTGATCTTTCAAAGGAAGGAGATGCTGCATAACGGGAAAGCTCGAGCAACGGGGCTTTTTCGATGTCCGAGTCTAATCGTAGGTTAAATCCCAACCCCAGGTCACTCCCAGCTGTCTTTCAGAGTCAGAAAGCTGCTAGGTTCTGGCTGATGCAGAATCAACCGTCACTGCGACGAATGAATCCAACAAGGACTGCTTAGTCGAAGGTAGAAAGACAGGATCGCGACGAACATGCCGCAGAGGAAGACGATGCAAGCGGCTCGGTTCTCGCATGTCCGGGTCACCAAGCGCACCAAACCCTGACCTTATAGCTATCCGGGACTTGCATCGTGCCGCCACGCGGCAACAAAGCTTGCGGGGTCACCTGGCATCGGCAGCTGTTGTGCAGTCAGCTGACGGTTGACTATCACACATCTCACCACCTAAGCTGCATCTCATCTATCTTTGCCGCGAGGGTCCTTCGTCCTTCGTCCGAACTCCCAAATCCTCCAACCGCTTTGAGCCCTCGGCCTCGGCCGACGTGGCCCAGCTAGGACCGTGAGCCCGTCCCCATGTTCGGTCCCCACGGACCTTGCGTGCGAACAGCTTCGTGGATACTGAAATGCAAGATCCGAAACGCTACCTTTGCAACCTGTGTTGAGGCTTGCAACGCGGGGTCTTCGCAAGCATGATTGGGAGGGCAGCTTCAGACTTCCATCGCTTGCTTGGAATCTCACCACTGTTCCGGTTCGGCCGTTGCTTTTCCCCTCTTTGGGCTAAAGCCCGGCACAAGGCTCGAGCAACAAGCCCAGTGAACAGCCTGACCTGGCAAGCTGAGGCGACCGCAATGCTTTCGATCCGCACCGCGGGCTCGCTCCATTCATTGCTCGGCATTGCCGCTCGCATGGCAGTTAGCAGCGCATCCGGTGCACTGACGTAGTTGTTCTCGAGTCCTGTACACAAAGCTAGAATAAACCCGCATTACCTCTGACATGCAGGCAGTGTGTCAAGCGTTTAAGAGCCCCACGCATCCAGCATCCAGTCCTTATCTAGGCGGGAAGCAAGAACTCACTTGATATTTGCTGAACCGACTGCATGTTCAACATTTCATGACACAGGCGATGGCGCCATGTTCTGCCGAGGCTCCACCGATGCTTCACTTGAAACGGATACCGATCAGTCGCCACACAGACGGACAAGATCACCATTGCGGCCCCTAGCTCCGACATCCTGCAAGCGACGATGTGAGGAAATCAAGAGACGGCCGTGGCCGCAGGCAGAGCAACGTGAGCAAAGTCAGAAAAACGGGTCTGCGGAAGGTCAAGGCCAAGGCATGGTGGCAGTAGGATGTGTGGTTTTTGAACGCACAGATTCCTAGAATCTGCAGGTTCTGCTCCTGCTGTCGCTCAAATGGAGCTCGTACACAGCAAAAGGCTGGGCCAAGATCATCTCGGCAATGTGCTCCGCCCCCGTATCACCCAGGTCTAAGTGAGCAAGACAAGGCACAGTGTCAACGGCCACGTGTCCGAGAGATGTGCTTTTGCGTCCACAAGACCAAAACGTTCCATTACAGGGAGGTCGCCATTATTGTAGCAGCGCAGGCTATGAACGCAAACCGGAGGATCTGCCTGGCAAAGCAGCGGCAGAGATTTGCATCTGCATGCATGCTCCTGCCCTTGCAATAAGGGGTCCCCTCACATGCCCCTAAGGCCCCTGTCCCGACCTCATCCTAGAGCCCCACAGAACATGAGAATCCCCAAACCCCAAACCCCAAGCATCCCCAAACCCTTTTGCCTAAACCCCAAACCCCGACTCTAAAGCGACAGAGAAAGGCTCCCCCGAAGCCGGTGGAGACCTCGAAAAGGCGCTTCCTCAGAGGCTCCGAGGGTCTTTGGTCCCAAAAAGGGGGGAGCACAGAAAAAGGGAGCTGAGAGGCTTGGGGTTTCATTGGGGGTTTTTGGGGTACTAAGAATAGGGCTTGGGGTTTCATTGGGGGTTTTTTGGTACTAAGGATAGGGGACAGGGGAGCAGATAACTTAGGCGCATGAAAATTACATCTAGGCTTCGTACATGGAGATGTCCGTTCATGCGTTCAGCGACATCCTCAACCATTTTATTCGGGGTGTTCCCCATTCGTGCCACTAGCAGCATCATCAACGAAGCTAAAGCTCCTACACATGATTGTCTGCAGAATGCCACTCTGCAGCCGAACCACCATAGTATTATTGGCTGTGAGGGAGTGCGGGCGACATCCTACATCCCTGCTGCGAAGCCGCAGGAAGGTCACGAGGATCTGAAGGCCATCGGCATTCATCTCTGTGCCACTTACGTCAATGTTGAAGTACCAGCCTCGGCGGCCCCCCACCCCCTCCCATAGTAGCAATACCAACCATAATAATAATAAGAAGAATAATAGTAATAATAATCATAATAATATTAAGAAGAAGAAGAATAGTAATAATAATCATAATAATCATAATAATATGATCCTGTGACCCATAGCTGAACCTGAGTACAAACGAACAAAGCATATGCCCCAGGAAGGTGGTTTTTTCGAGCTATCTTTATGCGCATCGCAGCAGAGAGGCATCGGCGATCTGGTTTCTTGGGATTTTGCAGCTGCTTTCGGATTTCCTCAGCAGCCGAGTGCGTTGCCAAAACTAATTTGCGCGCCCTGTCCCGACTCCATGAAAGAGAAAGCCTGTTGGTCCGTATCATTATTTAAATACCCTTCCGAGTCCCAGGTCAGAAGAACATGCGCTCTGCACTGCACCTCCACACGCCCTCCGTAGAAAAGGTAGGTGCTTGTTGCCCTTCGTAATTACACAGCAAGTCTCATCATAGAGCGCGTCCGTAAGGAACTTGTTCATTTTCTTTCCAGGCAACTTCCGCGACTGCAGATCCTTGTTTCACTGCGCGGCCGAGTACAAAAACAACTCTCAGCGAGGTTCCAAAGCTCGAGCAGCCTTCAGGCAGCTACAGGCTTATAGCTTATAAGATTTATAAGGGCGTTGAGTTTCGATTCTCGCAGCTTGGCAAACTAAATGGAGCTTGCAGTTCGAATTTCGGGATTTGGGACTGTGAGGCCTGTGAGGTAGAGGGTTGGTAAGTCGAAAGTAGAGTTTAGTCCAGCGGAATTTGGTGGGCCCATTGGGTGCCACCTCTTTGAGTTGTGCTTGTGCTTTTGTCGGAACCCTTTCCTCGCAGCTGTTGCCAATGTCGCGTGCTGTAGCCTGTAGGCTCCCTGTAGGAATAGGAGCCTCTGGCCAGCGCAGATTTTGAGAGCTTGTGGGGCCTGTAAGGCCTCGGCATCAGACATGTGGGTGGTTCTCTAAAATAGGGTCCCTCCTCAGGTCCCCAATATAGTACGGCACCCTTATTAAAAAAAGGATCCTAAAAGGGACCCTAATTTAGAGAACTACCCATGTGCCGGCAAGTCTCCAGCCACAGGTCGGCCCCTCGTGTCACAAGGCAGGACAAAGCCTTGTCCCTTGCAGCGCCTTGCCGAACAGGAATCGTGCACAGTAAAGCCAGTAAAGTATATACTGTACGACAGGAGAAGGCGACATGCCTTCGGCCTTGATTGACCCACTGCGGCATCTCTACGTTGTTTAGAATGGCCCCCATACATCATATCCCGCTACTGTCGTCGAATCAGCACTGCGAGCGAGCTTCTTTCGGCTGCAGAATCATGTCCTTGGTTGGTAACCATAGTATGCGCATTGATGCAAGGCCGTGTGAAAGGCATCACAGTGCATTCGTCACCATCCGAGCAGCGTGACGCGGCTGAGTTCGCCCCCTTCAGGGCATCCTGCAGGGTAATCCAGTCATGGCAAATGCAGGACTGCGGCGAAGTACGGGTCCCGGCCTTCTGTTTGGAGGCGTCTTCTGCATCGACCTCCTCTTTTGGAGCGATGCGCGGCACCCACGGCATTCAGCGACTCCCCACGTTCAAAGCTTCCAAAAGCAACCACGTTTCTTACGGGTTCTACAAAGCCCTGGAGCCATGATGGTGAGGTCGGAGGCTTCATGGCTTCATGCAACATCTCCCTGAACCCACCCGACGCGTGCATCACGCGCACTCTGCAACCCAAAGGAACAGCCCGCACGTGGGTCTGCAGGACTGCGTGGCCGCCTTTCGAAGCCGAAACGCCAAAGTTCGGAGCAGAGTGCACAATAGCACCACACTCATATCCAAATACTGGTACCGATATTCAACCGAACCTAGAGGCTCAACATGAAGCACTGGCACTTGAGACAAGACTTTCTCCGCGGCCGGGCACACGAACAGAACTTGCCCTGGCGAAATACACCTCCAGCAAGCCAGGCAGCAGTTTGCTCTCTCACGAGAGGTCGTCGGGTTCTGCAAAGGCCGACTGCAGAAACTTCAGAATCTCCTCTTCATTAGGCGACGCTTTCAAGTCGAGTGCTCGAGATGCGCCACCCCGGACCACGTCCCTCGCTTCAGACCTTGGCATGCAGTGTTTCTGTTGGTGGCAGGAAAGTACCTGCAGCAGATTCATGGCTTACGATTCGCGGTTCTGTCAAAAGGCCCACACATGCCCACACGACATGCAGCTCGAACCCTGAGCACTACACTTGAGAACCTTCCACCACTGCCGCAGGCACTGGTCAGAAAGAAAGCCCTGGTTGCCACACAGATAAGATCAGAGCATATCCGAATCAGCAGAAGAGGGTGCGTTCAACAAAATCCCCTGGGCACTAGTTAGTAGAATATCCGAATCGGACTTCAATGGTAGATACCTTTGGCCTGCTCCTCCACCAAAAGCCTGCTGCACTCCACGGTCACAAGGAGCAGTGGAACGACGTGCAACCATGATCCAATCAATCAGGGAAACTCACCCCCACCGACACCGAAAGGCAGTACTAGATTTTGAAAGCGGACAGCACCGGCCAGTCGTCTGTACTCTGCTCCCAGCACCTGCGCACCACAAAAGGCCAAAGGTGCGAAGCACTCCACTCTACCAATCTTGCCTAAATGCATGTTTGAGTCTCTGAAACTGTCGGCCTCATGTCGCATTCCCATGCCCCTCAGGCCAGAACAACACACCTTCGGCCGATGTAAATCAATAAATAAAAATAAAAAAACATATGTGTGTATAATTGGGTCTGTATATATATATATACATAGTATAACATAACCATTCGCAGGGGAACCCTGCTCACCTGCGTGTTTTGTGGATTTGTTTACGGGGAAGCCCCACCCCCGCCTCGGGCACACCGACGATGGCGGCCAACGCCGGTCCGTGGTGTTGCAACTATGCCAGGCAGTCACCCGGACAGACACAGCATTGTGAAAGCGCCAGAAGTACAAAACGACCTGCAGCCGGCAGATACAGGCAATGCGTATGAAAGGATCACCTCCACATCTGCACACTACGAAGCCTCGCGGATGATGGTTACAGAATGGTTACACCGAGATAGAAACGTTGCCCCTTTAAGGGCAAGCACAGAATAGCTCAGTGCGCAGCCTGCCGGCGGGAGGTCTTGGCAAGATCACGGCCAAATGATCCGGCTTCGAAATTTTTCAGAAAGTGGCGGCGGCAGTAGTGGCACTTGAAGAACTGTTCAAGGAAGTCGTGCACAGTCTGCATCATCCTTGGAAATTCCAGGGGTGAAGCGAACTTCGACAAAGGCAAATAATGCTCTGTTAAGTCTAGGTGTGTCCCGGACTCTCTGCCTGGCTGGCACGGCCATCATGCAGACAGCCATGCCGCCAGATCGTCCCAAAACTTCACTTGTTTTGAATCTACGAGTGCACACAGACATGTGACGCCATGTGAAATTGAAGTAGCTGAGGGTCACATCTGGAGAAGAGGGCGACAGAATCAACTCGCTGTTTGAGGACAGCTCCCATTGCTCCCGTCTGAAGCCTTCTGAAGCAAGCGTGTGGAGCAAACTCCACATCCTGCAGGTGTCAGAAGCGCAAGCAGAAGCCACGACGAAGTCTCTCTGGCCAACTTCAGCTATTCGAGTCAGCACCGGTGCCGTCAACAACTTCCACTCGTCTGCACAGAGCGAGCTGCCTTCCGGTGTCTGCGAGGCACGGACCCTTTGCAGCAAGGCACGCTGAAGTTCCTGCAAGGGATCGGCCAAGCCAAAAGCATCTGGCAGATTCCTCGCCAGCAACTCTACCCAGGATTCCATGATCAGCAACTGCCCATGGGAAAAAGCATCTGCATTGCCGTCATCTCCAAGTGGTGCGATCCATTCCTGAAGGACATGCCTCAGCATGAGCATGGCGTCGGTCCAGCGCCGTCTGGTGGTGAAGTTACGCTCGGCATCGTGCCAGCCATTGCCAACTCGATCATCAGCTCCCTTGGAGACACACCCCAGACTACAAATCTTGACAATCGCGAACTGCTTCAGAAGAATGGACTGGTCTATGCCCCAGCTCTCCTCTCACGCCCTGAAATTATCCACGCCGTGGGCCATGGGCAAGGAACACCCAGAGAGTCCTAATCAATCCCGAACCCCGCACTCTCACCCGCGAGTCCTCCGGGTGCTCCAGATGCAGTGCGGTCAAGTTAGCACAGCCAGACGATTGCGCATGCTCGGCATCCGCGTCGAACAAGAAGGACCATGCCGACTTGGGCAGCATTGAAGAAGGCAGTTGCTCCAACAGAATCTTGAGAACCGGAAACTCTCCCGGGAGCGCGTAACGCGGCAGCATCTGCCGCAGCTGGGCATCCTTCACTACGTCGACCCAATGCTCGATAGCATCGTGCACCGCCCGATCTGGTCCCAAGTACCGGGCAATCAGCAAGGGGTGTCCGGGCCAGTTCTGGGCAGCGCAAAGTTCATGCTCGGTGGCACAATTCACAGCTCCAAATCTTAAGGCCCTGATCCCACGCTGTCGGAGAACCAGTGCCAGCCGGTACAAGAGCGGCATCAGCTGCTGGCAATGCGGGCACCAATGCACGAACACCTTGAAGATCCAAAGCTCCCTTTGAAAGACGCCACACTCCTGTCTCTTGAGGCATTGCGTGGTGTTGTTGTAGTACACTTCTCGACTGGTGCTAGGGAAGCCTCCCTGCCCGTATCTTCAACCCACATGCATGACCTGCGAGGTTAGAATGTGACCTGTCCATCCGGTGCATTGCAGCAAAAGATTCTCGCATGTGCCTCCCATACACATATACCTGACTCATGTGTATAATTGTGAACAGTGCACACGTATATCCGTATCTCAGTACACATCACATACGTGCTGTAACTCCTGATGAATGTCTTTGGACGAACGCTACTCCTAAACCTCTCTGTTCGGCATCTGATCACTGCACGAAGAGAACACACGTATCTGAAGGATTCCGTTGACGCGTCCTCCATTGAGTGGAACATCTCAGCATCCACATTAATGACAGCCGTGTCAATAAGAGAAGGGTCGCTCTCCATGCGAAGTTCCTCAAACGGGCAGAATTGCGAGTATTGGTTGCAAATCCCGGCATGGCCATAGAAGCGCGGGGGGTAGCGGCAGAAGAGCGCACGAGCATCCTTTGCCTCAGGGGACTCGGGCATCGAGTGACAAGGCCGTTCCGGGGGAGTCTACAAAGGTCAACGGTAGGTGTGACAAGGCTGTTCGAAAGCAGGCGCAGCACACCTTTTCTGCAGGCGGTTGCCTACGACTCAAGGGCCCTTCGGTTTTGGGCCAAAAGGAGCACCGTAGAGATGCTGGTAGGTGTTTGGCCCAATGCAAAACAGCCCACACTGACACTCCCAACTTTTTGTTGGGCCAAAAGCCGTGGGACGTGAAAAGAAAGGGTTCAGCAGTTTATCGCTTCCCTGAGCTGGATTGCACGCCGCACGGTTCTGACGCTAGGAGAGGCAGCCGGTTGAACCGTAGCTGCAAGGTGGGTTCGTGGTGCAGGACGTGTCCGTACGCACAGACTCAAAGGCTGGTAAAAGGCTTGTGGTTTGACAGAGAGCGCCGAAGAGTCTGTCGTTCAGGAGTCAGACCTGAGCTGCACTGTAGGCTGTCTGAGCCAGTTGCGGAAAGTCTCGCACAGACTGTCAGATATTTTGGTGAGCCCATCGGCGTGCATTGCCGTGGTGGGGACCACCCTCATATCTTGCGGAGCGATCGTTTCTTGCACGGCGCGAATCGTGAGTCCGACTCGTTTTTCTTCCGGATTAAAGTTCGCAGATATCGCCGTGTCAAAGAGGTTTTTACAATCTGTTGCGTGTACATGCCATAAAGTTTTTCAAAATGGATACCAGTTTCGCGGTGGAACCAAAGATCAGCTCTGACAGCGGTTGATTGGAGAGTCCCGC
Organism: Symbiodinium necroappetens; assembly: GCA_905231915.1. Lineage (NCBI taxonomy): Eukaryota > Dinophyceae > Suessiales > Symbiodiniaceae > Symbiodinium > Symbiodinium necroappetens. The sequence goes on along the minus strand of CAJNJA010016431.1, from coordinate 15,248 downwards.
ATCATCCGCCGCATACGCCTCTCCTGCCAAGGTGGAACGTACCACTCGGGAAGTGCGCGTGCTCTTCCAGTCAAGGAGCACACCAGGGGCGTTGCCTGTCAGAGCTTCTGGTGTCGTACCGTCGCAGCACCATCAGGACGCGTCTGTCCCACGAGCCACTGAAGGGCTCCACAGACAGAACGGAACTCTGAAAGTTCTGCCTTTGTGAGTCACGACCTCTCTGGTGCGTCACTTTTCATACTTTACCGGGCGCAAGGGTGCGGATATATACTCAGTCTGCGTCACCCGGAGGACAAAAACGCAATTTTCTTTATAACTGTCCGAAATTGCTTCCCTTGAAAGGTAACAACGTCGGTCTCGAAGGAAGTCCTGCCCCACTTGAAGAAGCGCGTAAGCGCCGTCAAGTCAACTTGGTCGGCATAGGTGACTAGAACCAGAAAGTCGTCGACGTGCACCAATGCTATACAGTCCAGACACCCATCCTTATCGTAGTGCAGAAAGCACATACGATCGAGGGCGTGAGGGCGAAAGTCAGCAGCGAGGAGTCGCTTGCCTACTTCGAGGAACCACAGCCGAGGGGCATTTTTGCCAGACCATAAACAGATCCACGTTGGCGCGCTCTCTCTGAATTTCTGGTCTCCCACGTAGCAGACCTGCCAAGTGGCAGTGTTCCACACCATCATCCTCAGCACCTGGGATTGGAGGCTCTCGGTTCTCTGATGCGAAGACCTCACAAAGGGAGGCGATCGAAGTCTCCTCTGTGGTCAGGCTCCCAGTCTGAGCCGTCCCAACCAGGTGGCCTCAAGAAGACTTCTCCAGACTTGCATGTTAGCGGTGGTCGTGTCACACGCTTCGATGGAGCGGATTGAGCAGAAACGGTCCGCTGTACGCTTGGTGCCTTAAGCTTGCCATGTCAGAGTCCTCGTGTCGCTTCGGACGCCGGAGGTGAGTGAGGAGGTGGAGGAAGCGGGGGCGCATAGGATGCACTCGCGGCCGCTGTGTCGGCTAAGGCAGCCAGGTCGGCGCCGCTAGAGCCGTCGAGGGCAGACTGAAGTTCGGCCTCGAGGGGCTTTTGTGGGAACTCCAGCTCCGTGGAGGCGGCTCGCCTCGGAAGACCCTCGGAAGTTGCTCTCTGCGCCTTGAGCCATCGAAAGTGACCAACGTGCCGATGACATCAAGGAGACCGCCATACGGCACGCTTAGCACCAGGCGTTATGTCATCTGTCCGCATCTGCGCGGCGTGCCGTACGTGCTGGTCAAGTATACGACGTATACGATCGTGTGGCGGTTGTGCTCCTCCAAATTAAGGGATGTGCGGGGCCAGTGGCGGGTCGTCTGTCAGGAGCTCCACCAGAATGCGAGGGATGCATCCAAAGACTAATATTGCATAGGCCGAGAGTCTGCGCGAGCAGGGCATGGAGTTGATGGCGTGAGTTGTAGCATCCACACCTGCGTCGCGACGGCCATGCTGTCTACCACACGGTTGAGCACTGCCGGTACACCGCGTTGCACCGTTCGGCTTTTCCGAGGCGGTGCTGTCCTCTGGCTCTCGTAGCTCATCTCGAGGGACGGAAGTTCGGAAGCGCTGAGAACTCTCCGAGGAAGGGGTACTCGTAGCTTTGGCCTTGGCCTTGGTTTTGCCCTCGTCGCAGGGTGCCAAAGTGTTGCTCGGCGTGGGCCCGCGTGACTGAGGCCAGTAGAGCCAACTTCCACCGGCTTCCGCACAGCCGGCACAGAGCGTACCTGCCGGTTGCGTTCGATCCCGAAGCTGTTGATCTCCGTGCTTGGGTGTCTGCACATCTCCGGAGAGTTGTCGACATGCTTGCAGCATGTCCCTCGCCATCGTCACCCCGAGCCGGCAGCTCTTCTGGCACATAAGCACCACGAGGCGGCTGGTTAGGGTGAGCACTTCCCATGACGTGGCGTGGGCACAGCCATTCAGGAGGCTGGCGGGGGTGTCACCCTGCCTTGCATGGCAGCCAAGAGGAGGTGGCTGCTTGAATCAACGGGTGCGGACGCACGCACTTGCTCACTTGCAGCCCCTCACTCTCAGGCAAGCCGTGGAGTAACGCTGCAGCACTCTGCTCTTTTGCGGTACCCAACAGCACCTCAGCGGTCGAGGGTCACCTCGCACTCCAGAAGGCCACGACGTGCAGTGCCAGGTGGCCTTGAAGAGTCACCTGGAGTGACACTGCGACAGCGCACTTCCACCCTGCAACGGTGCACCTCAGGGCCTTCGGCCGTCTTGTTGAGCTGACGGGGCGAAAGCCCACCGTCGGCGCTGCCTTTCTTGGCAGGGGTCAGCCTGCGGGAGCGGTCACTCGCCGAGTTCGTGGGCGTTTCCAGTGGCATTGACCGTTGGGTCGTCTGTCGGCGTCTCTTCTCCATCGTCGTCGTTGCCCTCGTCCTCGTAGTCGTCATCGCCCCTTCTCGGACCTCCTGTCCTTTGTTTCCTTCTTCTCCTTCTTTTCTCCGGAAGCTCCGCCTTTACGGGCGCTGGTTCCGGCACCGACGCCTCAGCGACTTCACAGCCACGCGCCCGGTGAGGTGAGGAGCCCGTCGCCTGAAGTGGACTCTTCTTGTCGGAACCCCCCCATCGCTCTCTTCAGCCTTTTGCATGAGGGAGGTCACCGTCACACGTGCCGGCCTTCCGCGTCCTTTGGGCCAGGCATCGCGCACGCTCCGAAGGTCGGGGGCGCTGTGTCAAGCTGCGCCAGGGCCAAAGGCCTGTCTGCCGAATGCTGTCGCGCACCAGAGCCGCTTCCTGCTGGCTGCAGAAGGTGAGGCACGTTTGCCGGAGGGCGAGGCGTGGCGCGCACCGTTTGTCCTGAGGCGAGGCACTCAAAGAGTGCTGGGGCACCGTCGGCCGAGGCACCTGGAGGGAGGGGTTAACGACGAGGCCTAAGGCCCGATCAACACTCGCTCCGCCTAAGACCCACAGGCCCTAAGGTTTTGGGCCACAGAGGGCATGGAGATGCTGTTAAGTCTTTGGCCTAAGGACTTAAGGCAAAACAGAAAGGTAGGGAGAGGAAGAAAGCCATTCAAACTGATATCTACCTTTGCCTCCATGAGTTGAACCTTCTAACTTCTACTACTAAGTTACTATAGTAGCCCTAAAGGGTTTAAAACGCCTCGAGAGTAGTGGACTACCAGCTTCGACCGTCTCACACTGAAGTTTAGCCTCCTCTGCCTCGGGATGCTGGCAGGCTTTTTCTCCGATCTTATTGGACAGTGTATGCAGGTTGCCTTCTCGGAAGGGGCCACAGTCGACAGTTCTGTGTGGTTTCGCCTTTGAGCATCGACGCCCCAGCTCTGCGAATCGATCAGCTACGTCTTGTGGGCTTTTCCCTTCGAAGGCGTTCAGCTCATAGGCAGCGACACCGTCTCTCTCCAGCTCCACGGTGATCGTAATCCTGCCGGACTCTCCCTTGGAGCTGAGCCAAGTATCTGCCGCTTCGCTAGGAACTTCCAACTCGCCCCACAAAGATCCGCCACCTCGCTGTGATGCAGCGGGCTTCAAAGAACAAGCTGGGTTGCCTAATCATGACCCTATAGCCTACAGGAGTTTTAAGGACACTCCTGGCGAAACCCTGCTGCGCATGCTGCAATTCCATCTGGCTGTCCACGTGTCACCACTGGAAACCATGAAACGCCGGCCTGTCCAAGGGCACTTTCCGGCTTCACGCAGCCAAAGTCCATCCGCTTTGCGCCGCCACCACCGGCGGCAAGCCAAAGAATTCTGAAGCAAAACCAGGCTAAGGATCTTAAGCCAACCCATGGCTGCTCGGAGATCTCGAGATCTCTCACCCCGGCCCGCACTTTTCAGCCAAAGGGAATGGGGGGATGCATGGGTTCCAGGTCTGCGTGAGCTGCTGAACAGCAGTGGCACTTGCTGGTAAACAAAGCTGGCTCCCAGGAATAGCTCTTCTCCTGGCTTCCGGAAACTCACCTGGTACGAGTATCGAAACCGGGATAGACTGACCTCAGCTGCCTTGAGCAGCCGGCAGTGAATTCCACATGCACGCTTGCACCGATTCTTCGATTCAAGGAACCACTCCGAAACAACATGGCGCCAAAGACACTCGGCACGGCGCTCCAAACTCCAAGCGCCTAGCCTCCTGGTACCCGAGCATTTCATGCCCAAGTCAGTCTTTTCGTTACATGTGCATGGGTCCGCCGTGCGCTCGGCGCAGCCTTGGGAAAATGGAGGTCGAGGGTGAAACACGAAGCCGAATCAAGAGTTGTGCCTCATCACGTGGCATTGCCTCCTGTAGGCGAACGGATCGTGGGAAAAGCTCGGCTGGCACAGCTGGCGGCTGGCATGTCTGGCAGACAGTGCATAAGTGGAGTCATGGAGCCGTTGTTGATTTGCGCGAAGTTGACTTCGACCATCCACCGCATGAGACGAAGAAAACCGTGGAACTCAAGCCTCTCACCTCATTGCAGGATGTTTGCTTCAATATTCTTTAGAAGTTGCGCAGGATCCGAGGGTCGGGCCAGATAGATGAGCTACCTGCTTGTCCAGCGTGTCCTGGCAAAGTACAGGGCCCTTTTCCGCCTTCAGGGGGCCAGTCGGGGGACCCGCAGAGCCTAAGACATTTAGAGATTTTCTTTGGCCTATTTCTCGCATACTTGGTCCAGAGGCTGATGCTGCCAGCTCCTGCGCTCCTTGAGGGTGGGGTCTAGTCGGATTCCCATCGCCCGGAGAAGCTTGTACACCGAACTCCTGCGCACAAACAGCCAAGAAAGGGGGAAGCTGTGCACGTGGAGACTCTCTGTCATGGCTCAGCCGGGCCGGTCCTGGTGATGCTCCTTTGCGTTGCAATGATGCATGCAGTCGGACTGTGCAAAAAAAGGCCAAGAGGGCGCAAGACTGGCGAGCCTTTTGCAGCGAAGAGGCTTCTTCATGAGTCGATTGTTGGGATTCTCGGCTTCGCCAGGCGCTTGCTCTTCGGCCCAGTACGAGGTAAAGATATCGAGGAACTCGGTCACCTGGAGCGGTCAAGTTAGCTGGGCACACCACTGGGAGCGCGCATTTGCAGTTGCAGGCTGCAAGATGCCCGCGCCGCCTCGCTCATGCTGAAGTCTGCCTCTTCCGCAACCTGCAGACATGCCGTCAAGGGGGACGACGCGACAGGATGGGGTCCCTACCCTCTGACATCTGACACCAGTACCGCTCCGGAGCTCCCGCCTGTGTCAGCTCAGCTTCTGCGTCCCTCTCATGGTTCACGAAAAGCGCCTGAAGCCTTGGCTTCTGCCAGCGGAGTATGCGAAACACAAAAGTCACATCGACATGCTACGCTGTGATGGAGCTCCGATAAGTCAGCCAAGAGGCAGCTGTAGCAGAACGTAGAAGTTGACGCTTGCGTTGTCGCCGCGGGTGTCCTGAGGAGCACGGAGACGCAGAAAGCTGCCGGCTTTAAGGTACAGGGCTCCACTGCCGGCTGCTTTGGACTCAATCCATCCGTCGCCGGGTCACAACTCCGGCAGCTTCAGCGATGTTCCTGGCCTGGCGAAATTGGAGCGACAGCGTTCCGAATTCTGCGCGGAGTTGGCTTCTCGAGACATCCTGCCTGCTGCAACAGACGTTTCAGGTCCTGCTGCTCTTCCACCGTCCGGACATGAAAGCCTGCACGGTGACTGCTGCAGATTTGCTGCAGGCTGTTTCGACGTTCGGCATATGAGATTCTCAGTCTTCTTGCGTGTCTGCAGAGCTGTAGCTCCGCGGGAGGGCCGCAGAAACACGCACGTGCAAAAGCAGCATTGGCTCGCATGAGCTACAGGTGTGCCGGCTTCGCTCCCATCCCATCTGTCCCCGGTGCCTAAGGTGGACAAGAGATTGGTGCATTCCTCCGTGGTGAGCACTCCGTTGTTCTTCGTATCGAACGAAGCGAAGAGCCCCTAAGAGGATCCGATCCCGTCAAGGCTTTCAATCGTAGCCGAAGCGCAGCAAAAACTGTGACTCCCAACACCCGTCAGACGAGACTCCCAGAAATGCTCGATGTCTCGGTCCTGGGCGATCAGTCGACGCAGACACCGGGGTCTGCCATATGGGCAACAAATTGCAACAGAAGAAACCTCTTGCGGAATCGATGCTGACATGGACAGAGAAGCCCCCACTGTCGGAGATAGACACGAGGCCCTCGCGCCGACTCTCACCCTGAATATATCTGTAGGACACATGTTCTCCATCCTTTCTCAACGAGCTCCGCAATCCCAAAGAACACCCCTCGTAAAACAATAACCCCAAGCTGCTAGCACTCGGGTCATCCCCCCTGTCCGGATCTGGTAGGCTGGAGCAGGCGCACGCGCACACACACACATGCCGGCCACCAGGTATAGAAAGTGCAACCTACAACAGTACCGAGAGCCTCACATAATCTCATGTTGGCCTGTCCGCTCCCCCGCACGTAGAGGTCCGAGCTCCATCGTCACTCCCCTTCGTGCTCTCTAGAAGTATGTGTGTATACATACATACATACATACATACATACATACATACATCCATACATACCATTACATACCAGTACATACCATTACATTACATCACATTACATTACATTACAGTCATTACATGACATTACATCACATTACATCACATTACATGACATTACATGACATTACATGACATTACATTACATATACATATCTATATATATATATATACATGCATGTATATATATATGTGTGTGTGTATATATATGTACAAACATACATACATGCAAACATACTATAATCATACATATATATGTAAAACTTAAACATACTTAAGCGTGCATCTATCTATCGATGCGCGCACATATTATGTGCATTTTGTTTACAATGCAGCCAAGTATCGCAGAAGCCCGCTCGCTTTCTGTCCGCCGCAACTTGGGCTTCTCGAATCTTGTCACAGAGCATGACAAAGCCTCGGGCCATAAAAATGGGGCTCTCGGGCTTGCAATATGTTTCTTACGCTTCCTGAAGCCCGCACCATCAAAGTTCAATGCCACTCCAGGCAGGTAGGGCTCGACGGCGATTCGTCTGTCCTGCTGATGGGACAGAACTGTGCACTTGGCGCTAGCAGAATGCCAGCACTGCGACCTGTTCTTACATGTGCGCTGTGCAGTGTAAGCTACACCAGTGATCGGCCAAACTCGAAACAGCTTAAAGTCAGCCATTTCCTCATCGAATCGTCACAGCAAGATTATTCATTCTCCATAGGTCAACGAAGCCCTCTGAGCCTTGACGGCTAAACTCAGGGTTGCATGTTTCGGCCTCCGCAGCAAATTCCAGCTTTGCGATGGCGAAGGGAATGCGCTCAGGGCTGAGGAGTCCGGAACCTGCCCAACACCCGGTGTCATAAACTGAGCGCGGGGAGCCCACTTGCGTAAGACAACATGACAGGGAACACGTGTCAATCCGTCTTCTGCTTCCCAAGGCACTCAGATCTTTCAGCGTGTCGAAGGCCTGCAAGCAGGCAGGGACCACGGGCAGCTGCCATCCGCGGAAAGGACATGTTCGGCCTGTCGCACTGATTCAAGCATCTCCTCGCGGTGCAGTCGCCTTGTGACAGGTGCTTTCCCGGATTCCAACATCATGTTGCGTCAGATGCTTGGACTGCAAGCTCCAATTAAAGCCAGCAGGCATGAACCGAACGAACTCTGCGAGGTCCAGCGCACCACTGCCGTTGAAGTCCACGCGTGCATGCAGGCGCCTGACCTCAAAAAGTGTCGGGACACTGTTGCTTCTTGTCACGAACCGCTCCAGCCACAATCTACACTAGCTTGCAGCCAAGCGCTGCTCTTCCAAACTACCCTCTCTCTGTAAGCCCAGTATCATCCAAACAAGTTAGGAGTTGACCCAGCAGATTGGTGTGCCCAACTCAATCCGGAGGTACTTAGGGGATACGATTCGACTCTTATTGCCTTTCCATTCCGAGGCAATCCTGAAACAGGTAGTGTAAGACTTGATCTATAAGGTCAAGCTGTATAAGCCCATCAAGAATCAACCGAAGACCTGCTGGCTCATCAAGGTGGAGGGTTTTTGGAATGCATGTTGTGACTATGAAAATCTTTCGCAGCATCCATGTCCTCGCAGAAACTCGGTCATCACGAGTCTTGAATCCTATCAGTTTGGGGATGTTTGGGGAGACGGGATCTTGCCCAGCTGCCTCGTCGATACTGGTGTGGTGCCCCTGGAAGCGCAGCATATCCGACAGTTCGCAGACATCAATATCTCCACTGCCATCCTCGTCGAATTTCTTGAAGGTGGCCTTCACATGTCTGCACGCTTCACGGACGATTCCCCTTGCATGGAGGAACATTTATTAGGTTGCGACCGTCTGGGGGCCAGTCTGCCTAAGTTTCCCAGCGCGTATACACAACTTGCGGCACCGCGGATACCTACTGCTTTGCTGAAGGACAGAATCGGCCCAAACCTGAAGACCGTAGCTGTTAACGAGTTAAGTCATTAGGCAGCAAACTCTGTAGCTGCCACGCGCAAGACTGCAAAGTTCGTCGATATGACGAGTCGCATGCACGTGCAAAGATGCAAGAGCTGCTAGGACTGCTAGGACCTGCTAGGATGTTCGCTTGAAGAGCTTCCCCGCCTTGATCTCCTGTATCTCAGCCCTGGAGAACCCATCGGACTGTTGCAGCATTAGCCTCAGCGCACCCAAGGTTTCTGACTCCGATAAGGCTCGGTACCGACCAATGGAAATCAACAAACCTGCACGTCTTGACAGAACCCAAGGTTCATGAAGTGGACGAATGAGTCGTAGTCCATGGATTCCGAGTCAAGCCTGGCTTGCTCAAAGGAAACGGTGAAAACCGCAACTCCCGCGACGGCACGTCTTGCTAAACAGCCCATGCGGACAGCCCCAAAGGCGTTCCCAGAATGCAGTCGAACTGCACTTCGGCGCTGGTTTTGCTGCAGACATCCTCCAGGTCCTGAGCTTGGGTGGAACTGAATTGATCCTGTGACTGCTTTCCTCCGCTCGCCGCTGCCTGCCTGTTGCGCCACCAATGCGGACCAGCCACCGTCCTCGCGAAAGCTATCTGCTTGATCTCCATGATGGTGGATTTTGTCATGGTGTATCCAAGCCTCAGCTCGCACAGCTGAAGTCAGTATTATGTCTCGGCTCCTGCTTGTGCAGCTTAGGGGATGTTGGGGGCAGGGATGAGGCCGCGCTGCGTTTTGATGACTTTCTGGAGTTCATCCATGTCGATGGAGTTGCTGCCATCCTCGTCAAACTTTTGGAAAGCCTCACCTCGGCCGGGAACCCCAGATGCACAGTTACTGAATTTGCATGCGTTCGCTATACCGACTGTTGCCAAGGCTCGGTAGGCCACGAATTCCTGCATAAGCTCTTCAACGCAGGGCAGGGCAGTCGGAGGTTCAACGTAAGTTTTCGGCTTACTACCCTATCCATCCCTCCCAGTCCGCCGGATGGTCCTACAAGCCCCAAAAATCCCATTGAACCGAGACCTGGTGGATGCTGAAAGTGGTACCTAAACTCAACAAAACTTACCTACCTGTGACCAGGTAGTTGCACAGGTTGTGTAAGCCGAATGCAATGCACCATAGTAGCAGTAGCAAGAAGGGAATGACAACAGCGGCAGCAAGGACAGTAAGTAGCCAGAAATCGCAAAACCAACATAACCTCAGTGTTCCCTTAGTTGAACCCCATAAGGAAATTGCCCCCCATAAGGGGAAACGTGGGGGAGCCGGGGCCGCCTTGTCTCGCAAGCGCCGAGCCCAGAGCACGGCTTCGTGGAAGCCCAGGCCCAGGCTAAACTTTTTGCCGTAGTCGGCGCCTTGGGAGAGATGTATTCGGTGTAGACTCATATGCATGATTTACGCTCTCGCAACTCGGACAAGCCAGGCGAGCTTCCATGGTCGCAGGTAGGCATGATACTGACAGGTGGTCATCTCATGAATGTTTGGGGTTTCGACTCGCGCGCTCGCACGGTTATGTGGTTCGAGGTCTGTTGAGTGAAAGACTGCTTGGGATAGCGGGGTAGACCACTTGCACAACAACATGTTTGACATGTTTGTGGTGTTTTTGCCGGGGCTGTCACACTCCGACACGGCCAGATGTGGTTCTTCGTTCGAAGCACGATCAAGCCGTTTATAACCGTTAGATTCACTGTGACATCCAGGCTTATGAGACACGTAGGCCCGACCCCCAGTCGCAGAAACATGCTTCCCCAAGTCTTGACATGTCCACAGCTTGGGCAGCATCTAAACTAAACCCACAAAGCCTATGTTTGACTATTCCTGGATGCTCGTGGCGCTTTCTGGTAGCACCCTTCCGAAAGCCACAGACCTGATGTTCAAAGGACGGGCCCCGACGTGCACCCCAGTAGCACGGCGCTGCTACAGTCTTCCGGACCCAACAGCACACTATGCCACTATACCTTTCCCAATCTAGCAGGGCAGAACCTGAGCCTCCAATCCAAAGCCAGAAGTCGACCCGAACCGCTTGTTGTACTCGCATTGCTCATTACACGCAGTTCGCACACTGCGTCGCCAACACCATCCAAGGCACTGGTTGCATTTTCTCTCTTCGCTGCTCTGGCAATGCAGTCCTGGCGGGCGTTTGTCTACGCTTACTGGGATCTGCTGCCACGTGACGACCGTTTCCTCTACTGAACAAGCACAAGAACGTACCTGCTGCAGCTCGCTGGCTTTGGCAGCTTGTGCAGGACCAAAAAATTGAACCAGGACGTCGCCCAGCATGTCCTTGCCATTTTGAAAGAGCAAGCATCAACTTCATGCTGGCCTTTACCGGGTGTGCCCGCCCAACCGGAGTCCAACATCTACTTTGTAACTTCTTCGTCGGCTGGCAGGCAGACGAGATGCTGCCGGGAGGACATTGGAGCCTTCTCTTCTCCGCCTGCCGCAGAAGATGTAGGCTCTATTGGCGCAGGCTTTGAAATCTGCAGCCGAGGCTCGCGACTTGCTCGATCACGTCTGTAAAAATGGCAGACAAGGTCCTTTGATCGAGAAGTCCGCAACAAAGACTCAGCAGATTTCCCTGTGCACCTCTCCAAGCCTTAACAGGAAGAAGCTAAACTTGACCGGTTTTACAAAGGTTTTTCCGACGCTCCCCTGCTGCTGCCCTGTGTCTGCAATTCGTCCAGGGTGAAGCCTTCAGTGTGCCGGTAGCAGTGCATGAGCAGAACCTGCAGCCCGCAGAGATTACTTTCTCCTGGCGTGAACCCGTAAGCTGAGGACGGGACGACCTCCTCGAAATCAAGCAGGCCTTACTGTCACGCAGTTCGCAAAATCGACCCTGTGGCCAAGTGGAGCTGAGGTGCCGTTCCGATCAAGGTCGACCAGGTTGAGGGCCTCCTTCACCATGCCTTGCTCAAGATTGCTCGAGTCATGCTCAACTGGATTGTCAGCTCCTTCTTCTGCTGCACTTGACACCAAGTCGCTTCGCAACGGTGTGAAACCCAAAGATGCGATGAAGGTCATGAGCTCCGTCGTGTCTAGGAAGCCACTTCCATCCTAGGTTCCATGCCACATTCGCCCGCAGCGCTTGGGAAGGATTGGTAGCCCGGCTGTCAGAACAGAGCTAAGTCAGCTAGCCTTCTGGCAAATGCGGTACTTGTTTCGTGCCCTTGCAAGTTCTCACCGTTTCACATGTGCTAACCACGACGCACTGTGACTTTGCACCGAAAAAATCAAACTCCAAGCTGCATCATCGTAGCTCGAGAAGATGTCCTGCACAGAACATGGTGACGCCGAGAGACAAAGCTCATATGCAAGTTCCGGTGTTCAGGGATCGGCTCCGTTGTGGTGCTCATGCTTCATGAACACTTCAATAGCTTTCCCGAACACTCCCGAGCCTTGTAACGCTGAAGCTCCCAGTCCAGGTAGCGCTCCATGAACGTTCTGAGAGAGGCAACTAGTGGGATGAGACCATCAAGTATCTATATGAAGACAGGGAATCTATACACAGTGTCGTCTGCCGAGTCTCATGAAGTCTGCCTTCTCTAGGGTCTCGTACTCGGCACACCCATCCTCAACAGTCAACCGGGGGACAAGACTTCGCGCTCAGGCTATGCAAAGGACCACCAGCAAAGAAAGAATGCTCCGGCAGTGGGAGGATGTCCGACTGTGCAGGCATCATCACTGACCGGACGCCCGATCAGCATCGCTGATGGCTGGACAACCAGGGACTGGAAGAAAGACGACGGCAACTGGCTGCAAGGCTTGCCTTCCCTAGCTTGACTTTGGTTGCAACGGCTCAAACGCAACAATCTGAATATCTCCATCCGTGTATCCGCGATCTCGCGGCACGTTGCTGGGTCCGGCAGTGGGAATCCGAGGAACTCGAGCACCTGCGGCAGCTCGTCCTGCCAATGCGATCCCATTTAGCGTCAACGTCACACAGCTCGTGAGTTTAAGGCGGCTTCGACTCTGCATATTGAAGAAGTCAAGATGGCACAGGAGTATCGATTAAAGCGCAGGCCCCTCCGCCTACGACAAGCCTGATGTCCGCACAGGTTGCAGTTTCCTCCAAAACACCAGAAACCCCCAGCATACTCTTCTAGCTTGCTGCATGAGTGCCTGTTTGCATCCTGCCTATTGGAACTACAAACACTGCGAGTGTCACATCTCTGTCGCGAGTCCCTTCTTCCTTTGTACTCGATCCGAAGTTGCAGGTCTCGCGACTGCATTTATTTTCACAATACCTACGTTGATGCCGCAAGGGATGCGCAGCCTCGCCCCCCATAATTGCAAGGACCATTCAGAACCCTACAATTCCTGGAGTCCCGGAACCACTATTTTTGCCACCCGGAGCCCTAAGCTCCAAGCCCAATAATTGGGGAGCCCCAGTCCCGGGAGGCCTTGTGCATCTCGGGCCCGTCGGGGTCTTTGAAGCGGAAGAAGGCCACATTGAAGCGCTCCAGCTCGGACTCAGAGAGGCCTCCCGCCCGTGCGCATGTGCATATAGATACATACACATATACACGTATACATGTATCCATATGTATGCATATGTACAGGTATCTTAAATTATATAACACTACGTAATATTGTGAAATATCACATAGTGTGATACTACACAACGTATAATATTTCATAATACGATATACCAAACTTTTATATTATGTACGATTATGATTCAATATTCATGTTATTTCATGTGGTTTTGTCTGTGATCTTTCAGGCAATGACCTCATTTTTGATGGTGAGGTTGACATACTGAGTATGGAGGGCTTACAGTTAAGGGGGCGGAGGTTTTGGGAGCTTGCCCCCCTGCTGCTTGCCGTCTTCTGCGCTGCGCATGGTAAGCCCCATGGCTGGAAATGTCTACAGTCTACACACTCAACGACCTCTTTGAGAAGCGAAGTCTTGTTTGTGATGCAGGGCTGGACACAAAACTGGATCCGTCAGGTGCCGAATCGAGCACTCCACCCTGCAGCCTGAGACATGAAGCAGGCAGTCTGTTGTAAGATCAGAATATACACTTCGTGGTATGGGGTGCCTGAGCTGCTGGGAATACACAAAGAGTGCGCAGTTGCTCTAGATACGATCGTAGGGCCCCTGTCTACATTGGCATGAAAGTTCACTAAATATCGCTCAGACATCGGAAGGCTGCGATGGGTCAGGACTTTCTCTGCTCTGACGTGCCAGGAGGCTCTGGGCGTCTCCACATGTCTCCATCACGGGAGACAGCTGGGTTTCGGCTAGCGAAGTGCGGACAACCGAAGCGAGGGCTGAATGGTGCAAAGCTTTGGGCTTAAGCATCAACTCCTACTCGACATACTCGACTTGAGGGGTGTTTCAGTTCGTAAGAGATAGAAACGGCACGAGATTCCACTAACGTGTAATGTCTGACCCTATTTAACAACATGCGAGCTTACTCTGGATAGTAGCATGGGTATGTGGCTCAGGGAAGTGAAAACTAAAATCTTTCCACAACATCTGCATCTGGACTTCGAGATGTCAAGCTCACAGCGGTCATGCTAGGTACCGTGTCCTAAACCTGTACTAGTAGGGTCAACTGACAGACTTACTGTGTCGCTCAGGATCTGTGCTCTTCGCAAGTCTGTTCGCTATTCCTCACACCCTGCATCTCCCCGTGCATGTCCCGAGGCCTTCAGCACCACTACGCAAGCGCTCCAGCACCAGATGAATGTCCGGCAGAAGGCTTTGCGTTTTCTTTTTCATCTGTTCATCGACACCTGGACACTCAAATTCTCAGACATGCTCAGAGTGAAGAAGCACAAACAACAGCAACCTGCAAACATGCTTATTCGTGAGGAGTTGCTGTGTCGGGAAAATTTCGACAAACGTCGTGGACCACGCCTCAGAGCAATCAGATTCACTGCACAGACTCCCGTATCTGAAAGCCAGAATAAGCCAGAAACTTGCAGCCTTGACACGGCATTGGGAATGCCTCTTCGTCTTGGTCGCCGAAGGACGAATCACTACTGCTGTCCTGCCCGATGCAGTCGCAAACCCTAACAGATCATGATGTCCATGCGGCGAGGCAAGAGAAACGACATGGACAACCGTGGCTGATGGGGCTTCTGAACGAAAAGAACTCCCCCGCCAGTCTGGCCCGTCCTCTTACGTCACGTGGTCGGGAAGTGAAACGCAAGTAACATCCTTTTTCTGGCCTCCTCGTCAATGGTGGCGAAGCTGTCGCCAAGCAGCTCGATGGCGGGGCCTGTGCCTTTGCATTCATGTAGGTATGCTTTCTACGTACACAGTCCCACATGTGTACACGAGCATGCGCATGCACAGTTCTTGATTCTCCGCCTCAGAAGTCACCGTAAGTTGGGACCAACAGCAACGGGAAGCTCTGCAACTACTTAAACAGGAGCCTGCACCCTGCAAGGCTGATGCTTTTGCTTCAGGATTCTCGTGATTCTAGTGTGGCTGACTAACTGGGCACATAGGGTGTAAGTGCATGTGCGTACTACATACATACGTACATACATATATGCATGCATGAATACATACATACATACATACATACATACATACAAACATTTTCACGTGTGCACGCATCGGTGGGAACAAGAGATTCGTAAAGAAATGTGGCAAGCACACTTGTGTGCGTGCTTGTGCGTATATGCATACATAGATATATGTACAGCTCTATATCTATATCTTTATATTTATGTACAAAGCATGGAACATGAATAAACAGAACAGCTGATTCATAAAGAGATGCCAAACTGTGAGATGAAATAAATAAATATATATATTAGCTCGCCCCCCCCCCCCATGATCCACCAGTC
>CAJNJA010016430.1:0-11356 GCA_905231915.1 Symbiodinium necroappetens | reverse complement strand
TTTAGTCGCACGGTTATGTGCCTTTTCCTTGCACATCTCCGTTGAATCTTTGGGTGACAGGGGACACTTGTAAGACTGGGGTTGTTGACCTGCTGTTTGCGTCTCTCCGGTCTGACGGTGCAGCTTTCGAGCCATTGCGCTGGATCTTCAAACCAGAGATGCCAGAGACAACTGCCTTTAGTCGCACGGTTCTGTGCCTTTTGCTTGCACATCTCCGTTGAATCTTTGGGCGACAGGGGACACTTGGAAGACTGGCGTTGTTGACCTGCTGTTTGCGTTTCTCCGGTCTGACGGTGCAGCTTTCGAGCCATTGCACTGGATCTTCAAACCAGAGATGCTAGAGACAACTGCCTTAAGTCGCACGGTTCTGTGCTTTTTCCTTGCACATCTCCGTTGAATCTTTGGGTGACACTGGATGGTTGCAGTTCAGCAGTTTCCGCCGCACTTGCTACAAAAGCTTCCAGTGTTGTGTCGTCGCTCCCCTAAACCCCTAAACCCGAAACCCTAAACCCCTAAACCCCAAACCCTAAACCCCCTAAGCCCTAAAAACCCCCTAAACCCCCTAAACCCCTAAACCCTATGAACCCTAAACCCTAAACCCCCTGAATCCCGAACCCCTAAACCCCTAAACCCTTTAAGTGCAGCCGACCGTGAGACGCCGAGCTTCAGCTGGCGTTGGCTTCAACAACCGCCGCGGCAGCCTGGCTTTATCGTCTTCTAGGGCTCTGGTTAGGGGATTTAATTTTAAGGTTACCTTTTTAAGGAAACATTAGTTGTCTTCTAGGGTTCCGGGTTAGGGGATTTAATTTTAAGGTTACCTTTTTAAGGAAACCATGTCATTTACTATAGATCCCTTTTAATGGTATTGGGCTTTCTCGTCTTCTTGCAGTAGTTCCCCGATACCCAAGGGGGTTTGGGTTTAGGGTTTAGGGTTCTTATAATGGCTTTATCGTCTTCTTACAGTAGTACCTATAGTCTCCATTGTAGTTCCTTTTTGGAGTTACCTTTTAGGACCCTTCATATAGAATTGGTTAAACCAAAAAAGGAACTACAATGGAGACTATAGGTAGTTCCCCGATTCAAGGGTTAGGGCTTTAGGCTTCAGGATTTGGGTTTAGGGCTTCGGGCTCTTATAGTCTTCTTAGTTCCCCAATACCCAAGGGTTAGGGTTTAGGCTTTAGGCTGTAGGGGTTTGGGCTTTAGGGTTTAGGGCTCTTATAATTTAGTAGTAAACTGAGAGTTTATAGCCTTTTATTTCCCCGGCTTATTGGGGAAGTAAGTTATCGTCGTCCAAAGGTTCTCGACAAAGTTGTGTGTGTGTACAGAGAGATACAGTTATGCATATGTACATATTTTGTATACATATGCAGACATATGTATATATACATATATATATATATACATATCTGCATATGTGTACATCGATAGATGCAGGTCGGTACAGATGTAGATGCAGATCAGATAATACCCGTTCTGAGGGTTTCTACAGGGTTCTTATGAGGTGTTACAGGCGTTTGAGGCGTTCTATAGGTCCTTCTATCTAGGGCACGATAACATGTTTTACAACATTCCCACGGCAGAAAACGGTGTTCCAAAGGGCTCCATAAGGGGTTCGATTGGGTCTTGGTCTCCCATGCCATGTTATTTTGCGGTCTCCATTGGAAAGAGGGTGTTTAGGGTTTAGGGTTTATGGGTATCATGAAGGGGACACTGCGAAAAGTAGTTCAGCAAGAAACCAAGTCCAGATCCTTGAACAGATTCAGCAGCTTTTGGAGAGAATGCCCACTCGAGGTGCTACCAGTGTACGGATTAAGATGGGGCCTCGACGCAAGTGGTTTTCCGTCTTTTTTATCCTTAGCACATGCATTGTAGCAGGCAAGTTCAATTCGAGGATGCTCAGTCTGTTCAAATGCACGGCTTGCCAGAATTACGCACGTTGCGGGGGTCCTTCTTCTACGAATCCTACTATCTAGGCTCTCTTTTGCGATCCTCTCATTCGGAAGCTCCACCCTTTACTGACATCGTACCGGAAATGATGAAATCCTTATAGGGACTTTGGTGAGTGGCTGAGGTATTTCTGGAGTAGATATTGCAGTGCATGTGGGTGGCGCCTTGATGTTACGGGTCCTTTCTTTGGCGTCCTTGTAGAAGTGACCCAGTTTTAGATTTCCGGTCCCAAACTCCCAAACATGCGAAACCTCAAAGCCTTTGTTATAGTTGTTTCGATTCCTGGAAGGAATCTAGTTATATAGCTCTCATATAACATACATACATATATATATATATGTATGTACATGTATGTCTGGACGCGCGCTGTGAGGTACATGAATTGCGCCAGAGGCTTTCGAATGCAGAGGCAGGGATCGGTCCCAGCCAGAGACTCTCAAACCTTAGCTGGAGAGTCAGGAGGTCTCATACCTATCGTTAGTTCTGGGGTCCCTAGACCAGCATCAGGGCGCGTCAGACAGGTGCGACTTAAACCTCCATTACACAAAACCCCTGGAAGACTTCTATGAATAAGCATGGTTGAATTCCATCAAAAGCGTTATGAAACCACTGTGCAGCCACCATGAAGCTGTGTATCAGCAAAGGGTTGGGGTACGGGCACGGCAGAAGCAGTGCGGCATGCCGACCACGAAACTGCAAAAGCTGTCCAAAGTATACTGGCGAGATGCAGGAGGACGGCCAAAATGCGTTCCCCATGTACAGGAGGGATTCCGGGTTTTCGGGGACAAGAGGTGTCCCATGCAGTGGATTCTACAAGCAATCTGGTTGTCCGGCACTCTTTGGGGAATGGAAAATTTATCAAAACCGTACAGAATCCGATGGAAAACAGCCCCCCATCTTGTTCATTCCTTTCGGAGGAGCTGTCCTTGCAGGGCAGGGGGGGATCGGGCAGAGGAGCTTCCTGGCTCGACTCTAAGGAATTTCGGTAAGGATCACTAGACCCCTAGGCTCCTTAGTAGTTCCTTTTTTGGTGGTTTAAATTTAGGATCCTATAAGGTAATCCCAAAAAAGGAAGTACTAGGGAGCCTCTGGGTATGGGCTTGGACCTTATTATGGGGGTTTAGGGCTATGCAGGGCTTGAGTTTGAGGAGTTGGCGTTCTGGTTTGGGAGCCTTGCATTTTGGTCCGTTCCGGGCTTCTGGGCTGCATTTGGGTTTTGCTAAACGAGAGGCCACTTGCTTATCCAAGGTACTGGTAGTTATTGCGGACTTGGAGTGTCGAGGGCCTCTCTGCTAGTTTTTGTTGCTGTCCGTTGAGGGCTGGTAGAGAGTGGGCCAGGTAAACCCTGAACCCCAAAATCCTAAACCCTAAACCCTCAAACGTTGCAAGAACCATGGGCCAGAATTAGCTGTAACAAGGAAGCCCCCGGGTAAGATAATTACAACACAACGTACACACACACACAACTACCGATGAACCTTGCGGTCATTGCTGGGATTCCCCCAATAACGCTAAAGTAAAGCCATGAAGCCTTAAACCTAAGTTCGGGCTGGTTCTTCGCTGCCGCAATGCAGGCCGCAAAGCGCCAGCTGCATCAGCGGCTTTTTGGCGGAAGTTTAGGGTGCATAGGGTCCTAGTAGGCAGAAGTATGCGCATCTGAAGAGGGTTTACCAGGAGACGTTACAGCTATGCACTGGCTCAGAGCAGCTTCTCCTAAATGCCGTGATGCGAGGCTTCAGGGGTGCAGACTGTGATTGAGAGGCCACTAGCCGCCTAAGTAGAGCCTGTCAATGCACTGTACCCGAACCCCCCCCCCCTCACCTCGCCCCAGCGCAGAAACCAAAATTACGAAAAACCAACCTTCCAGCATCTGCCTATCTGCCTTCAACCTTGACCGGAAACGAAAGCCCTGAAGTACCTCAGTCAGACGAAGGCCCTCTTCGCGCTATCGATTTCTCTGCTATACCGGGGTCATTTTTTGTTGCACGAAGGGCAAAGGGGGCTCCTGTTCCGTGTGTTGCGGCTTGGGGTCACTCGGCACAGCAGAGGGGAAGTCGCGGGTGTGGGTTTAAGGTTCAATTTCGTAACATGGCTTCTAGTGTTTAGGCCTTAGAGGTGTGTGTGGGGCTGAGGGAGCCTTGGCTAACCTCAGCATGAAACCCTGAAGCCTCAACCGCTTGGAAGTTCAGCGCTTAGGACTTCAGATCACCCAAGTTGCCGACTTTCGGGTCTCACGTGCTTAAGACCTTCACGTCTTCAGGGGTAGTTCTCTGAACTCGGGTAGGGTTAAGGGTTCCCCCAAAATGGCGTACCTTAAGCCCTAAACCCTTCAACCCTCAACCTTAAACCCTAAACCCAAAAAGCCCAAAAAAACCTCAACCCTAAACCCTTCAACCCTAAACCCTAAACCCAAAAAACCCAAAAACAAACTCAACCCTAAACCCTGATGAAAGAGACCCGAAATAACCCGGCTGGGGCCTGAGAGCTTCCAGGCTCCAAGGGTTCTACCTGCTTAGGGGGTTTTGGGCATAGGGGTTAGGGGTTTAGGGTTCTACCTATAGTCTATGAACTACAATGGAGACTATTGGTACATGCTTAGGGGTTTGGGCATAGGGGTTAGGGTTGGGGGTTTAGGGTTTTGGGTGTAGGGGTTTGGGGTTTAGGGTTTAGGGTTTAGGGTTCTACATGCTTTAAGGTTTGGGTGTATAGGGGTTTGGGTTGGGGGTTTAGGGTTTTGGGGTGTAGGGGTTTGGGTTTGGTTTTGGGGTTTGGGGTTTGGGGGTTTGGGGTTTCCTATAGTCTCCATTTGGGGTTAGGGCTTTGGCTTCCTAGTCTTATGGGCTTAGGGTTCCTAGTCTTATGGGTTTAGGGTTCCTAGTCTTATGGGTTTAGGGTTTATAGCTTATAGGGGTTACCTATGGTCTCCATTGTAGTTCCTTTTTTTGGTTTAACCAATTCTATATGAAGGATCCTAAAAGGTAACTCCAAAAAGGAACTACAATGGAGACTATTGGTACATGCTTAGGGGTTTTGGGTGTAGGGGTTTAGGGTTTAGGGTTAAGGTTTAAGGGTTTTGGGCATAGGGGTTTGGGTTGGGTTTAGGGTTTGGGGGTTTGGGGTTTAGGGTTTTGGGTGTAGGGTTCAGGGTTTTGGGTTTAGGGTTGACGCTGCCCTCACGTCAGTGACAGTTGGAGTAACATCTTCGGCACGGACATAGAACGCCCTGAATAGTAGCAACAGTGGCCTAAATATGGACCGTGGCTGGTACTGCATGAGGGCAGTACCCGAGGTTTTAGGGCTCCGGGAGTTTTCTACAAGGGGTTGAGGGTTGCAGGGCTTCTACAAGGACTGAAAAGGATTTCCACAAAAAGCTTAGGGTTTAGGGTTTATAGGGCTGGAGGTTTCTACGAGCTTTCAGGGTTTAGGCTTTGGTTTGGGGGTTGGGGAGTTCGAAAGCTTCGCGCCCAAGCCCCCGAGCCACAGGCAGATCCCAAACCCTCCTTTTGGGGTTTTGAGGTTTGAGAGTGCGGGGCCTTGGGCGAGAGCTTCGGGTTTCAAACTTAACCTTTAGTTAGGGCTTTAGGGTTTAGGGTTTAGGGTTTAGGGTGGCTTAGGGTTTAGGGTTTCCTCCGGCGAAGGTGTGAGAAGCTGGGAGCTCGAGATCAGGTCAGCTGCTGAGGGCTTGAGGGTCAGTCACTGGCTAGGCCATTGATATATCTATATCTTCTTCTACATCTGCCTCGATGTCCTTATGTCTCATATATGTATGTGTATATATACACGTATTCATACACATGCATGTACATATACATATATACACCTATATACTTGTTCATGGTGCGGGTTTCCTAGTATTCCAGCTTTGTTTGTTGTTCCGCCCGCTAGATCCCAAGCAGCTGGAATTCTTGCAGGCCTGGTGTGTTGGTTCTGATTTCCGACCCGCGCGTGGCAAACTATTCCATAATAGCAGCCCAAGATGTCCTAAAACCTAAACCCTGATCCACTTTCGAATTTGACTCCTTCGGAATCAAAGACATGTATGTTTTCTGTTGCCAGTTTGACAAGTATGTGCTTGCCAGATATGTAACTGAAATGTCAAATGACTCACCAGGGCGTGGGTGCAACTTCTAAAAGGCAGAGATCGGGAATGTCTGAAGTCACAAACCTCTTTTCTGCCGACGGTAAGCTTGCGAGCTACGTCGAAGCTTTATCAAGGCTCGCCGCTGTGCACTCGGCAGTGAAGGCATCCTTCGTCGTCGAACTTCAGCAGTTTCCCCCCGCATAAACTTGATGCCGGGCAAAACCCGACAAAGGTCATCGGTAGAAGTCGTTGTCAAGCACTGGAGTATTTGCTGCGCTCGCAGGGTCATCTCGTTCAAGCGAAGCGGGAACAGGGCGATAGCCGAGGATAAACTCGGAGGTCATAGTCGTAGTAGCCCCTGGCCGAAAGAATTATCGAAGCCCAGTCGGGTACCAAATACTTCAATTGGGGCTACAATGTACGGCTACAAGTAATTATAGCTCTAGCTACCATACTCATAACAAGCTTTGTTGCTAAGTCCCATGATCCTTGTAAGAAAGTAAGAACCATGGAACACCGCACTTGTTCTTGCAGGAGATGCAACCCGAGCTGCAGAAGGCACAGCAGCTGCAGTTGATGCTGCAGGAGGCTCCCAGCAGGGCCTTAGCAAACGGTTACTTCGAAGGTTTCTAATAGGGTTTAGGGTTTAGCAGTCTTAACTAACTAACTTCAAATTCAAACTGGTTCTATTAAGATTCTTTTTTGTGTTTCAAAGAACAAATCTTCCTTTCAGGGTTCCTTTGCGGGTTCCAATAAGGGTGACCATCAAGGGTCCAAAGTAACCATGCACTACCTCACGCGGGTCCTATATGGTAACTTCAGGGCCAGTGTATATATACTGTATATGCACATGGACCTCAGAGCTAACCCAGCATGTATAAGGTTAGGGTTCAGAGTTTAGGGAGGTCTTTGTGGGTCTCTTTGTCCATAAGTCTACAGGCTTCCATAGCCTGCAGGGGTGCAGTGATGTGCGGCACCGGAAACCCGTAGCTAGGAATGCTTTGAGGCACCCCGTCATTAGTGATTACCTATAGTCTCCATTGTAGTTCCTTTTTTGGTTTAACCAATTCCATATTAAGGATCCAAAGGTAACCCCAAAAAGGAACTACAATGGAGACTATAGGTAGAGCTTAAAGGATATTGGGGCCTAGACTCGACTCTCGTCATCTTAGGGTTGAGGGGTTTATAGGGGTTTAGGGTTTATTAGGGGTTGTTCTCGGTGTTTAGGGGTTGAGGGTTTAGGGGTTTAAGGGTTTAGGGTTGAGGGGTTTAGGGGTTTAGGGTTTAGGGGTTTAGATCTTCCTCCGAGAATTCCCTGGCACTTAAGGGTCTTTAGGAATCTCGGAGAAGAGCCCGAAGCCTCGATAGTGCAAGGAATCTCATTCTCGAAGGGGCCATGCAAAAAAAAGCAAGAGTCTTCATCGTAATACTCACACTCACAAGTTATGTCTTTTTGAACATGTTCCTTCTATAAGGAAGCATTGTGGAGCAAAAGTTTGTGCTTTTGCTCCGTGGTTACTTCAAAGCCCAGGTTTTGAGGAATACCTGGCGCCTTGCAACCCGTAGCCTCAAGCATTTGCAGTGCTAGGCTGGGGGTAGGTGTGCGGTAGATCTGAGACCGGAGACGTTCTTCTGGCTTTGGAGGTGTATTTAGGGCCCTACAGACTTAAGCAGTGGAGCCATTCCTTAGGGTTTAGGGTTTAGGACTTTAGGACTGTGGAGGGTCGACTGCCTCCCAGGAGCAACAGCTGCGTCAGAATCTCGAGGAGGACTGGGGTGTTGCTTCGGGGCGGCCTTGCTGGTTTTAGGGTTTAAGGTTTAGGGTTTAGGGTTTACGGGTTTAGGGTTTAGGGTTTAGGGTTTAGGGTTTAGGGTAAGGGTTTAAGGGTGAAGCATCAGCAAGCCGGGTTGAGTGTGGAGGGCACGTGCTGGTTATGGTTCTAATCTCCTACTCTCAACCCTGACATCTTCAAGCACTTGCGAGGGTTGATGTCACAACCCGACAACTCTGCATGAGCTTTTTTGGCACGCAGTGTGCTGCAGATGGCAGCCCAACTTGTGCCGTCTAATGAAAGGAATTCCTAAACTGCTAGTTAAGTGCACTCGAATCCCATGCACAAGAGGGAAAAGCCTCAATCGGTTAATCTCAAACTCTAAACCCTAAACCCTAACCCTATAAGCCCTGCAGCCAACCAGGTCCCACAATGCTAAACCCTAAACCCTCAACCCTTAGGTTTAGGGTTTAGGGTTTAGGGATTTAGGGTTTAGGGTTTAACCCTAAACCCTACACCCTAAACCCTGAACCCTGAGCCCACAGGAACTGTCCGCTTTGAGGGCGTCCCGCGGCGCGGAGCTGCCTGAAGCAGCACCTGCCCCGCACTTCAGGGCAGTACCCGTAGGCCCCTAAGTAGTTCCTTTTTATCGTGCATATTTAGAATCCTATAAGGTAATCCCAAAAAGGAACTACTTAGGGGCCTGTGGGTATAGGGGGTTTAGGCTTTAGGGTTTCGGGTGCAAGGGTTTGAGAGCCAGGGGTCCCCAAGCCCTAAACCCTAAGCCCTAAACCCTAAACCCTAAACCCAAAGCCCTACGCCCTAAACCCTAAACCCTAAGCCCTGAGCCCTAAACCCTAAACCGT
Source organism: Symbiodinium necroappetens (assembly GCA_905231915.1). NCBI lineage: Eukaryota > Dinophyceae > Suessiales > Symbiodiniaceae > Symbiodinium > Symbiodinium necroappetens. The sequence goes on along the minus strand of CAJNJA010016430.1, from coordinate 2,690 downwards.
AAGTAGGAGTTTAGGGCTTATTGGAGCTCTCGAGTTGAAGCCTCAGGGTTTAGGGTTTAGATCGGCCTTGATCATTAGATTCTTGGTGTTTTGGGGCAATGTTCTGACGGTAATGGGTTACAGGCCTAAACCCCAAACCCTAAACCCCAAACCCTAAACCGTGCTTTCGGTTTTGGGTCGTGGTCAGAACCTCGAAACCTAGCCTCGGAGCCCGAAATCCAGAGGTCTATTTTGAAGCTTTAACGGTTCGGGGGCGTAGCAGGCGGCTTGCAAGCAAAGCTGTTAGCATTAGTAGTTCATACATCCACTTAAAAACCTAGGGTACTTGTAATCCGACCATTGGCCTGCTTTCCAAATGCCCTTCGACAGTGATTTCCAAACCGAAATCTGGAACTTGAGCCATAAGAAAATGGCGTGAACATGCGTTCCTGAACCCTCAACTTCTAGTTCTTCTTAAGATAACTTTTTGATCTAAGTTCCTAGCTCCTTTCTTTCTGCAACTTGTTGATTTAACTTCCTGGTATGAGGAGATCAAGTCCTGCTTTTGCGTATCTACCGTACCCTAAACCCAAAACCCTAAACCCAAAACCCTAAACCCTAAACCCCAAAACCCTAAACCCTAAACCCAAAACCCCAAAACCCTAAACCCTAAAACCCAAAACCCAAGACCCCAAAACCCTAAACCCTAAACCCCAAAAACCCTAAACCCTAAAACCCCAAAAACCCTAAACCCTAAACAGGAACCCTTCAGCCCGGCCCTCGCCCCTGAGCCGTCAAGGTTGATCCACTAGCCCCAGAAACCTAAATTAGAAATCCTAAACAACCCACCCTGAAGAACCTACCTTTTAGGTTTTCTCTATATAACTAAGTCCTTAAAAAGGTAGCCCTTCTCAAATTTCTAAACCCTCAACCCTCCTAAACCCTAAACCTCAACCCTCCCCGAAGCCCTAAACCCTAAAGCCTAAGCCCTAAACCCCACACCCAGGAACCCGAAGGCCGTTTGCCCCGAAGCCCAAAACACCGAGGTGCTTTCTGCGGCTGACCTGGCCCATCACATGAAGCAGCGCCCCGAAGGCTCAGTTGCTGGCAGTGACACTGCGGCTGGTATAATAATCCTACATTACCTTATAAGGACCTTAAACTCTGGGAATTGTGGTATATTCCTTATGATGGGAAATGCAGGATTTGTAACCGTACTGTGGGGGGCCTGAGAGGGGTCCTTGACAGGTCCTTGAAGATCCATAAGGTCTCTATAAAGGATCTATACTATTCGGGGCCTGAAGATGTTCCCTAATTACGGGTCCTCAGATACCGATGTCATGCAAAGCTGCCCGCAGCAACCAAGCTCAGAGCTCAAAGAACAACATTCGAAACAACGCCCCTAAATTCCTAAGCGGTACCCGCCTTTCAGGGTTGTGGGATTTTTATTTGTAGGCTTAAGGGTTTGGGATTTAGGGCTGAAGGGTCTTGGGATGGTTTGTGACATTTCAGGCATCAGGAAGCACGGGCTTGGAGTTTGCCGCCGGTGTTTTTGGCTGCACTCCGAAAAGTGCTTTTTCAGAGTTCCATGAGGGTTTAAAAGAAGTTTGTGGGCCAAGCGTAGCTAGTGAATCCTATGTCAATGACAACAGGACACCGCGCTTGCTATTGAAGCTTGAGAAGGCCATTAGACATGGGAGCCTTGAAGCAATGGCTATCGTCCTGTAGGATGCCATCTCTCGTCAGAATTGGACCGTGTCCCGAAACCCGGAACCCTAAATCCTAAGCCCTAAGCCGTTTCCGCCCAATCCACACCCGACAGCTTCACCTTGAACCGACTATACAAAAACCCTTATGGAACCTTTACAGCCCCCTAAAACCTAAACTCATAAAATGCAAGAGCCTCTAAAGCCGTCTCAGAGCATCACAAAATCCTAAACTCCCTAAACCTTACTAGAGCCTTCCAAAAGCCCGAAACCCCCAAAACCAAAAGCCTCCCAGAACTCTTTGGACCTCCCCAAAGCCCCAAAGCATCGATGGTACACTCTAAACCCTAAACCCCCAACACTTTTAGGGCTTAGGGCTGAACCCTAAAGCCCTAAGGCCCCAAACCCTAAACCGAAGAAGCCCTAAACTCTAAAGCCCTAAAGCCTGTTGCCCTAAAGCCCAAACCCTAAACCGAAGACGAGCATGCCCAGGGGCAGCTCCATCGGATGTTGGTCGAAGAGCTGGCGCGCTTAACGTCTCTTTGGGTTTAGGTTTAGGGTTGAGGGTTTATAGGGTTTGGGGTTTAGGGGTTTGAGTTTGGAGTTTAGGGCGTGAGAGGGGAAGGGTTTTAGGGGTTTGGGGGTTTCCGGCGTTTAGGGCTTTTGAGTTTAGGGGTTTAGGGCTTCTAGGGCTTGTAAGTTTGGGGGTCTAGGAGTTTGGATTTAGGGGGCCGGGGGGGTTTGAGGCTTTGGAGTTTACGGGTGGCTGAGTTGCGGGTCTAGGTAACCTTTGACCTTTTCGGGTTTAGGGTGGCTTGATGTCGTCTGATATACATAAAAGCTTATCCTACTTTGAACTCGGGTGCTCAATCGCTATAAAGCTGTCAACCATTGGAAATGCAGACCCCCAGTTGTACAAGGATTTGTCATGCTTTTGCCTAGTCTTTGTTGCAGAGTTTTTTTTGTTTTAGTGGCGTTCTGTGCTATCCTTTGTAGATGTTCATG
>CAJNJA010016429.1:0-11357 GCA_905231915.1 Symbiodinium necroappetens | reverse complement strand
ATGTATATGCATATGTATATGTATAAGTACATGTACATGTATGTGTATATGTGTCTGTGTATGTGTATGTGTGTGTATATATGTATATATGTGCACAAAAGATATTTAGGGCTCAGAATACTTCACAGTGGAGCGTAGTTGGCGGAGATAGCTGAGTGCCCCAGGCCCACAGTGGCGCGACATCCTTTGCCAAGGAAGCCAGCCAGGCATCGACACGCGCGTTCTAGACGCAGCAAGGCAAAAAGGCGAATCAGAGATTCGCGACTGCGTGGGACACCTTGCCCCCGTAAGGACCTGTCAACTCTCCGAAGTCACCACGGACACACGGTAGCCGTTTGGGCATGGATGGGTGGTGAGAAGACATGGAATGGAGGAGATCAGGGATCGCGCTCTGGATGGGGATATTGGCGTGGTTCTTGGCCGGCGAAATCCACCAGGAGCAACGCTTTTTCCGGCCTACGAGGGCAGGGACCTCGAGAAGAGGGCTCGGAGCCTCCTTCCTTTGCTGAGGCATTCCAGGGCAGGCTGGCCAGCACGAGAAAGACCGAGCAGCGTGTCCACTCCCTTCAAGGACCCTTGACGAAGGGTTAAGAGATGTCGGAGCTATATCTGAAGGAGATGAAAAAGGCCTTGAAAAAGGAGATGGGCAGATTCGTGGCGCGGCTACGTGCAGACTTGGGGCAGACCCTGCAGTCACAGGAGGAGGCACGAGCCATGCTCCTCCGTGTCGCAGCACTTAGGGGGCAAGCGCCAGCAGGTGACCTGGCAAGCATGGTGGGAAGCTTGTTGGACGGCGATGTCCCTATGCATCCTCATGCAAAATACAAGCGCGACAGGCTCTTCGATGGTTGGCTTGGGGAAGGCGAAAACAACGATGCCCAATCAGTTTTGAGGAGAGCTTTGGAATCCGGAGCTGGTGGCACGCTCTGCCCTCGCGGACATCAGACGAGGAGGCAGCAATGGTGGACATGGCACGCTTTGCTGCAGGTGTCCTTCCCGCAGATCGTATTGGGGCCGCTCTCCCGCGTCAGCCTTTGGGTGTCCGCGGCCGTGAAGGACCCCTATCTTCCTACGCGCCGGCGGTGCTCCCGCAACTGCTTGACGAGGACGGGCAGCTATGCGAGGAGCCAGAAGCTGTAATTGGCCGATGGCGAAGGCATTTCTATAGCCTTGAAGGATGACCCCTGGCCAGGTAGCTGGCCTTTGCCTACCGCCTGCATTCCCTCATATTGTTTCCGACCTCAGCGAGTTTCCTTCGTCCTCCGCTTTCTACACTTCTACATGCTAAGACAGGGCGAGCTTGTGGGCCGGATGGCATCCCGGCTGAATTGGGCCACGCCAGCCCGGTGGCCATGCAACAGGTCATGTTGCCGCTAACGCCAAAGGTCGGTATGCAATGCAGGGAGCCACTCGGCCTGAAATTTGGCATCCTGAGTTGGTTGTCTAAGGGCAAGCGTAGCAAGGTTGCGTGTGGTTCCAACAGTGCCATCATGCTGCTCTCTGTTCTTGCGAAGACACTGCATAGAACTTTCCGTCCAGCCCTTTACCGCTTTTTCGATGCCCACCCTGCGCCGGTCCAGATCGGAAGCAAAAAAAGCACAACAGTGCTGTTTGGGCCCCACATCAGCAGAGCCGAGCATACGGCCGCTGGCGTGCCTCCCACTCACTTTCCTCCGCCATCTTGTTCGCTGATGTGCCGGCTGCATATTGCATTATTACAGCGCTGTCAGAGACATGACGGCGAGGCGTGTTGGCTCTGGCCTTGGCACTGCCGAGGCCTGCCGGCGAGAGCCCTGGCAAGTTCCGGCAGCGGCTCGCTGAACCCACCGACTTGAGTGCCGGCAACGCATCTTCCTGGTTGAGTCCTTGACCCATGACTTCGACCATGGGACTTGGATGACCTTGGCCGGTGACAGGACTCCGGTCTTAACTACTCAGGGCTTCCGCAGGGGCAAGCATGGCGCTAATTCCAATCCGGCTGCGCTGATCTTTTACGGCTTGCCGGTTGCAGTTACGTCTCCATCCTCACTGGAGACGTTGCCCATTTCCGGCTGGAAGACCCTCTGTGCCGGAGTTTGTTTATCCGTTCTGCCACATCCTACCTTTAGCTGCACGTCAACTTTGTCTGGCTAGAGCACGCTTGCGACACGGTCGACAATTTCCTCCTCACCTCCCTCCACGCACCATTATTTCTGGTGCGCCGCGGGCTGTGCTCTGCCTGGAACCTGTGAGTGCGTGGATTTTAGAGTGCGGCTTTGTCAGGCGACCTTGAGGTGTTGGGCTTCTTGCCTGATTTCCGCCTCTTTCACCCGTTTCACTTTGAATTCATTTTGCTAGGAGCCCGTCCGCCGAACTCTAAGCTCGTTGAAGAACAAGATATATGATAATTATATATATATACACACATACCAAGACTTGTTATCGTTTTCTATTTTGCAACAAGGCCTTGAAAGACATGGCCGCGGTGGGCCTCGCCAACATTCTGGAAGACAGCCCGGAGAGCGTGGCGAAGGCTGTGAGATTTACTATGGCAATCATGCATGCGATGGGAAAGGTACAACGTCTGCATGCGTTTCTAGCATGGTTCGTTGACAGAGAAACAGATTCCAGATTCGATTCACCCTCTGACGATTTTACCCTGGGCGCGAATTTCAGGTCTTTCTCGAGATCCCAGATCTGCCGAGGAGGACGAGTTTCATCCACCCGAGTTTCGAAAACGGCAAAGCCTGATGTATCAGCTCGTTCGCACTGTGCAGGCTCGCCTTTCTGCTTACGAACAAGAAGCAGCCCCTGGAGACCAGCACTCGCCATACACCAAGTCGGGTGTAAGTCGGGAGTCAGGCAGGAGTCTTTAGATTTTCGATCGTCTGCTCGAGGGCGGCACCTGACGCGAGCGATTGCGTTACTCGCTTCCCGAGAGGCAGCGGCCCGGTGTCAACTGCACCTCAGTGCACCGCTTGTGATCTTCTCCTGCCAGCCTGCCAGGCCTCACGCGTCTCAGTGAAGGAGTCTGGCGCTCCGGAGGCTCGGACTCCGGAAGGGCGTGCCACTGTGCAGTCCTTTGCGATCAAATCTTTCTAAGCAATCCCTTTTGGGTGGTTTACTTCGAGGGGCTTATTGCATTTCGACATGTTCTGAGTCGGAGTGTGAGGCTTTGCTGGTGTGTGGTCGTGGGGTGCGCAAAGGATCGCAGATCCAGTAGCAGTGCGGGAAACTTCATCAGGACACGGCAGCAAATGTTTTGGCCAGACGTCGTAGCGTCGACGCGAGCAACTCGAACATGCTGGAAGGGTAAGGGTGGACCTACCAAGAACGTTCCGGACCCGACATGCATGCACCTGGCAAGACGATGGGCCAAGCTTAGTCACAAGAGTTGTCGTGACCAACTCGCCGCCAGCCGAGACGAGCCAGCGTCAGAAACCCCCGAGCCGAAGCACAATCAGTAAGAGCTTGGTAGAAGAGATCACTCCTTTTCGCTCGTGTCGTGGTACGCCTCGCCTGTTTCTTAGGGTGTGCTGCCCAGCGCTTCTTGTTGGGCTTGGTTGCCACCCATTATTCGCAAAGGTTTGTGGTTTGCATGTTTGAGTTTATCTTGGGTTTACCCGGGGCAGTGGGTTGAGAGATCAGCCAAGATTTGGGGTGGGCTGCCGATGGCCGATGGCTGGTTCGAGTTTTGAGTTCTCGTTGCCTATTTGAGAGCTGATGAAGTGGCACACTGGCACTTTAATTCTGGCTTCGTTTTGTGCTTGGGGTTTGCTGACCACAACTTCAACAGCCAGCATGGCTTCGGCAAAGGTGTGGCTAGCCGCAGCCCCCAAAGCGCATACACAGAGACTGCCACAGGACACGGTAGAAAACTGAAGTAGTAATGGGATTCGCTACTCAGTCCCTGGCTTTTTGGTAGCGCTATGCTTTCTTATTCCATGCGCGTTCTCGGACTTGGGCTCAGTTGGAGCCTGTCCGTTGTCTCCTGGCACTCCACTCGCAGGGCAGACAGGATTTTTGTGGAGGCTCTCTTTTTGATCAAGTGACGTAGTCTGACAGGCGCTTCTGGCTTTGACGGCTCCGGTCCAAGATGGCTGGTCGCACGACCTCCCAGGAGTAACCTTTACAGCACCACCCCTTGCCTGACTGCAAAGGACCAGGGTGGCCTCGTAAGGAGCTCGAAGTGTGGTGATCAGAAGCAGATGCTACACAGCTCGGCATCTTGAAGCTCCGATTCGAGGCGATGGAGGCTTCCCGGGGCCTTTTGAACCTCGCGCCCGTGGCAAAAGACCGTCGCTTGGCAGTGCGGTGTCTCGGCAGTTGGAGGGTCGAGGAAGTCCAGCCGCTCAGGCGACAAGTTGCTCAAAAAGGGCATCTTGCCGAAGCTGGTGGGTTCCTCAGGGCCGGCAGGACGCATGCTTGGATGCTTTGCTTCAGGTTGAGTGTATGGCGGATCCGATGTGTGGATGTTCGCTGTTTTTGCAACTCTGCGGCCGAAAAAACAGGCGTTGTCTAGGCACCATCGGGGAGTGAAGGCAGTGGCAGACCGGCTCGCCGCCTCGCCTCGACGAGGTGACGCTTCTCCGGTCTCCCGAGGCCCGGGATGTGGCCGCTGGTGCCTTGGCGCCGGGACCCCGGGACATAAAGCGCGACCATGGGCCAAGCCTTGTGTCTACCTGAGGGCTTGAGGAATGTCAAACTTTGTCAACATGTCGAAATGCAGGACTTCACGAAATCGGATTTTGCAGAACTTCATGTGCAAGGTTAGGTCACGGCACCTTGCTGCTCGAAGCTCCGAACCCACTGATTGGGAGCATCTTCCAGGTCACCAGACTCACTAGGGGAAACGGAATGCTCCTGATGCACCGTCAAGGGGTGGAAACGTGTTGCACAGCATCTTGTGCGGGAACATGTATTCGAAATTTGAGATATCTGAGTGATCTGGACATTTATCCGCACAGTGCAGATCTTGCATCTTCCAGATTGGGTGCTGCTGCAAAGCGATGGCAGTCATGGGACAGAAATAGACAGACCATGATCTGGCTGGTCTCTGTCTCGCGATGTTCTTCGCTTCTCGAACTGCCTACTTCTTGTTGACGTGTTCCTCTCGAGCACTGTAAACATCGCGGACATTGACATGTGGAGTGAGCAGGGATCGACGGCATCGAAGGAACTACGCAGCTGTTGCCACGTTGGCTTGAGTGCGAGCGCGACCGAGGAATTTCACTGCCGGCTCCAAGGCGGCAGCGGTGGAAGCAGCACGGCTCGGTGCTCTCAGTGCCCTGGCGACGATGGAGCAGAGACTGCTCTGGAACAGAGGGGTGTAGAATCAGTGTCGACGTGGGAGGGAAGAAGGGCTCAGACATCGAAGTGCAAGGTAGCAAGGCACAGGCCTTCAATTTGGATGTGATTGTCTTTGGTCTTGCAAGGCCTACTCGCATCGCAGCTGAAGCAGGTGCTTGTAGCTGCGAGGGTCACAGTTAACATTCACTTTTCAGTCTTGTTCTGCAGGCATGCGATTCGCGAGACGAGAACATGACATACGAGGCCACTGACACTGATGTCAATATTTTCGAAAAGAGCTTTGTGCAGGAGCGGCATTCGAAACACCAACTCCTGTAGCTTCTTTCGTAGCCTGGAGCGCTGTGTGTTTTGACTGCGCAGGGTTGGTCATTCCTGACTCGTTTGTATGTACCGTCATTGGCTCTTGCAGGGGAAGATCCGCCCAAAGTGAGATGGCTCTAGGATCGCCCCCCATTCATGGCCTGAAGACGGTCAGTTACCGCTGCAAGCATAACATGACGCCGAGTAGCTGCAACTTTCCCTTGACCGTCTGTCTCCGAGCAGGTCCTGGGCTTTGCTGAAAATGACGCCCCAGTCTGGGTCGCATGGCTGCAGTGGGCCTGACAGCCTGACAGCGACTGGGCCAAGCTTTAGCATTCCTGAAACTCCGCTCACAGATCCTGGCGGCTATTGCGCACATTGTGGACCTCGTAGACACTCCTGGAGCACGCCGCGACGCAGGACACGTCTGCACGGGTCATGGTGTGTGCTTGCAAGAAGGTGTGTCTGGAAGTGCGTGCCTGTCGGTGGCGTGAGGTGCAGCTGTTCCATGTATGTGCCTGTGCGGAGCCTACTTTGGAAATTTTGGAAGCATGGGACAGAAAGACATGAAAGATCAATGTTTTAAGGCTTTAAGGGAATGTTTCGGAGTCAGAGTTTTAAGGCACGACGACAACTGTGGTCGCAAGTACGGTTTTCCCCATTCCCCAGGCTGACTTGCCAGGGTGAGGGCAGTGTGAAGGACCGCCGTCCAAGTCGATGAAGTTCTGGGCGTTGTGCTCACAGTTACATGTTACCCTTAACTGCCTTAACCTGTACTTTACCGCTGTTGCAGTTTGAGCCTCAGTCCTGCGTCTTTCTGCCCAAAACCCTTCCCATGTCAAGCGTGACAGGAGCTGGGTATCTTCGCCTTGGGTGCAATGGTGTGACGCCCGGGTTTGGGCTTCCAACCTTCAGCACCGTGGCAGGGTAGAAAACGGATGGTGGATGTCAGTGCCAGTTCTAACACCAGCGACGCCTCAATCAACTGCTTCGTCTTGGCCCGGAAGGCCAAGAGCCCGGAACTGCTGCGCCCCACGGTGGCTGACTGGCCTGGGCTTCGCGAGGCGGGTGTTTGCATGCACGCATAGCTTGTCAGACTAGATTCTAGTCACTGGCCACGAAAACAGGCCTGTGCGGCGATGTCATCACCGTTGCTGGATCGTGCCAAGCTGGTGCAGCGCTGCATACCAGTTTACTAGATCGCAGCGGCCAAAAAGGTCTTGCAGGGAATGCCTTGGGAAGACAGAGTAGCCCGTGAAACCAAGAAGTGTGATGCCTATGCCGGAAGAGTTGTAGCTCTGGCACCTGGAATTGACGATCATTCCTGAAAGCGAGAAGATGAATTCAACTCTCCGATCCGGCTGAGAGCATGCCACACTTTGCAAAATGAAGCCTCGTTTCGCTTGCCAGGCAGGGACAGGGGCATGCATCACTCGACCTCAAACTAGACTAGACTCTAGACCACAACCTACACGTTGTCGCAGCTGTGCCGCTTAAGCATGTGCACCATGGAAACATGGTCATGGCGACTCTGACAAGCAACGACGAGCAGGCTGCCCGACAGCGCTCGCAGCGCTTGCAAAGGCAAATTGTCAGCCTGCATCTGTCCGAGGCTGTGTGTGGCGGTGAAGCCACTGCAGAGGACAGCAACGAGCAAAAGTCTCAGAGGCTGCTCAGATTGTGAGGGTTTTGATATACTCAACTATAACAGCGACTGCGTGCTGTCTGGTCGGACAATGGGCCAAAGCCAGCATTTCCATAGCTTTTCAGAGATTCTCCAGGACTTTGCGGAAGGAGAGGGCGGGAACGATTTCGTGGTCTCCAACAAGTCGCGTCCTTGTGACCGCTCCTGCAGTACCCCACTCTAAGTTCAGCCTGAAGCCTCAGCAACGAGAGACGGATGCTGGTCCAAGGCGGGACTTCTTCCATGAAGTTGCAGAAGTACGGGAGGCCAGGGCCAGAATGGGATGAAAGTTCTTGTCGCCTGGTGGCTGCTCTGCCGACTTGCCAAAAGTGCCAAAAGCGCCTGGGACCCTGGCAGCTTCCAGACAGTAGGGAGAAGAGGCTCAGGCAAGCTCCGAGGAGCGCCCGCCCCGACGTGGTGTGGAAGGACGCTAAGGGCATTCATCGACGCCTCTTCCTGCCTAGCGGAACGTTTTCCTACACTTGTGCATCCTTTTAAATTTCTCGGCTCACGGTTGGACCGGCCCCCCATTCTGAAAGTGAGCCATTCACCCGTCGAAACGTGAGATGTGCTCTGTTACACCCAGTCTTTTCTCTCTCTGCACATGGATCCAGTTCCGATGCTTTGAAGGCCTTGAAGAAGGCCGTGCAGCCGGATCTTCCGTCCGAGCCGCAGCTTTTTGCATGCCGGGCCCCTTTCTTTCTTTTGTCTTTCTTTTGGGTGCAGCGCCTCCCGGCCCCACGAGGTCTGCAAGCTGCCGCGAGACCTGTGAGCGGATCGGACAGATCTGGGGCCAGTACCAGGAGAGATCAGTCCCAGTACGATCTTCGTGGGATCTTCGGTGGGATGGCGAGTGTTCAGCTTTGAAGTTGGAAGCGGAGCTCCCCTGACAGGAACAGCCCGGATTGCTGGATCCCTTTCTCGAGGCCTGTCTAGCGGACATCTTTCCCGCGCCTTTAGGCATTGAAGGCATTTTGGCGCAGTGCAGGCGCTGCAGTCCTGCGGTGAGACTTGAGATTGACTTCGGGATAGGATAGTAAATCGAAGTATCGAAGTCTCAGCTCTGGGCGGCCTGGGAGTCCTTGAGCTTTGTGATATCTTGCGGCAAGTATTCGACAGCCGTGAATAGCCTGCAGGAGATGGTGGAACCTCTCATGGGCGCCATAGCTGTGGCCCGCTGCCAAAATGGACGCCGTCTTTCGCTTTTCGTTTTGAGATCTGACGGCACACAGCAAACGCACTCAGGCGGTGCACAAGTCACCTCGCAACGCGACCAGCGCCCTGCCCAACCTCCATCTGCTCAGTGCAGAGCTCAGAGTCCTGTTTCTCGAAGCCCTGTTCGGGCCTGGTCCCGTTGTCTTACAATCACGATCCCATGAAGGTTCCCTGCTGTACCTGCTCACAACGGCCCGGGGCCGTGTTGCACAGTCATGTTCGAGCATATGTGCGTGATGTGGCCGACCGTGACGATGAAACTTCTGTAGAAACGGTTTTGGCTCAGGTGCGGGGCTACAAAACAGTCTCCAGATTCTTCCCTCACGAGGTGGCGAGCATGAGCATGCCCGAGGGGGTAGACAGGAGCTGAGTCGATTCAATCGAGATTCCTTACGACCTCCCTTCTCCCTTCAGCCCCAGAGCCCAACGCTGACAGGCTGCCGACCTGGAGCCGTGCCTGGAAGCTGCAGAGGAGTTTGGCTGCTTTGATACGCAGCCTCAGATGTCACGAGCTCTCAAGGTGAATGTACTTGGGATTTTGTACTCCCAGGAGGAGGCCCGTGCCGGACAGAGCGAAACTTGGTCGCGACCTCGACTGTGAAAGAGCCTGACACGCTTGCAAGCTGCCTTCCCGCCGTTGACAGCCTGCATTCTGTGTCCAGAGTATCCACGCGTCCCAGCACAACTGTGAATCCTGTTGCATCAAGGTCGACGCTGTACTGCCTCACGCTGTGGATTGCACCTCAGCTCCCACCCCTGTTGGCCATGAACCGAAAAGCCACAGACTCCGGGTCCAAGTTCATCTTGTCTGCCTAGTCTGTGCATACTCCTGCATCGAAGATGTCATACTGTACAGGTTTCCGGCTCTTCTAGAGTTGGGTTGCCAGGGGCGAACCTCGTGCGGCCGAGGGCTAGGGTGGGGGCGTTGGTAATGTTAGGTCAGTTGCTTGCAGTTGGCGAAGTAATCTCGTCCTCCTCGTCGTCGTCGTCCTCATCCTGGGCTGGTTTTGCCTGGCTTGACTTCTGTGGATCATCTCCCAGCACAGTTTTGGTTTTCTTGCAGCCAGTCACTCCTTTTTAGGGTTTAGGGTTTTCTCCATCATCTCCAGTCACGCGTAGTGTTTCTGGGAATCAGCATTCCTTCGGCACCTGAAGTTTTGAATTTTTGGTACACCGTCGTTCTTGTCTGTGTCTTGGGCTTGCCAGCCGCCATCTCCCGAACTCCTGATGATAGTGATGATGATGATGATAATTCGTGATTTAAGGTCCTGTTGCTATACTACGTCGTTCATCTCCATGCAGCTAATTTGACTCTCCTGAGACACCTTTCCAGCAAGTCTCTTGAATCAGTGAAGCCCGGCAAGCACGGCAGCTCCCTTCCCGCCTTAAGGCTGGCGATGGTCCTCCTGACCCCCTTCGACTTGAAGGCTACTGAGATTTGTGTCCTGTGGCAAAAGAAAAAGGGAAGCACACCACGGTACGAACGGAACTCGAGAATTGACCGCAAGGCAGGGGTTGGGTTGTTTTAAAAATAGGAAAAGCATGCCTCCTTTCTCTCACATCTTTTCCCAATTTTCAATAGAACAACACTCGGTAGCAGCCAGAATGGAAGAATGAAGGGAACAATTGAGGTGATCAGTGATCAGCTAAACGTTGCCGCGCCACGAAACCCCAGATCTATGCATGGCCAAGCTCATGGATAGGTTGCTCGCATGATGCACTCCTGCAATGCGTTGCAGACAAACCATGCAGCCAAGCCTACAACAACACCGGAGGTGATCGACTCTGGCGGGGCCGCGCGCTCATCTGCTAGTTGCCTGGCTATCGTGTACCAACTACAGTTGTTTCGCGAAGGAGCGGCGCAAAACGTCAATGTAAGATGCCAGACTTGTGCTGCAGCCGTTTTCGGAGTCGCATATGTTACCGCAACGGCCCCCAAGCTTTGCCATGCAGCAATTGGGGGGACCCCAGGCGCAGAGCACAGCATTAGCACAGAACTGTCTCATGTCGTGCCTGACATGTGGCCCAGGGTTGTCACTTTGCCCTGTGCAGGTGATGAACTACTGGCCGGCACCACCAATGCCACCTCCTATGGTGCTGGGCCGTGGTGGGGGCCACATGCTACCGCCAAATCCACCAGGTCTGGTAACATGCACGAGCATGTCCAACATGGCCCCGGAGCTCCTGCAGGTCGGGTTTTGTATCCACATTCAAGCGGTGCCGGTTCCTTCCGCTTTGCTGGGTGGGTCATGATCTCGGGTCAAATTTTCGGTAGGGTCTTCTGGAATGGTTCGTCTCTGACTGTCTGAAGAATCCGCGTGCCAACTGGATCGCCAGGAGAAGGTAGCTCCCATTCCCACGAAGATGGCAACTGATGCATCGCTGTGGACAGGCATCAGTGCCGGCAGCCATGGACATCCGGAGATGTGTCATCGGCCGTGCGTCTACATGTTCAAGTCCGGCTTTTGCCATTTGGGTTCATTTTGTGACCACTGCCACTTGCACCACGAGGGGCCTTCCCTGCTAAAGCTCGACAAGAAGCAGCGTAGCAAGTTGAAAGAACTGTCCCGAGAGGATGTCATGGCCTTGCTCTTGCCTCACATACGTCATCGAGTGGCTCTACACAGCCTGGGCCCTCAAACTCTCGAGCTCGTGCAATTTCTGGAGGCCGAGCTTCCCCTCCCGGATCCAGTGATCTCCGCAGACCTGCTTCCACGAGAAATGGATCGTCTCAATCGCGTGTTGTCACGACTTCCCTTCTCGGCCTTAGTGGCTTGGCTGCAGTGGCACCGCAGGAAGCAGTCCAGGTCGGTTCTTGTTCCACCGGCGTGCAGCAGGAAGAGGGAGAGAGAGAGAGAGAGACTCAGAC
>CAJNJA010016428.1:0-11357 GCA_905231915.1 Symbiodinium necroappetens | reverse complement strand
GGGCCCGTCAGATCCTGCATTCTACACTTCCACACCCTCACCACTTTGCCTGCAACACTTCGGTCATGATGTCGGAGAGACCCCTCAGCAGCTCTCATCTTAGGCCTGCGAGAAGCCTGGAGACTCTGGAGACTGAAGGGTTTTCTCTTGCACCTTGATGCCAGACATGTCTCGTGATGTAGCCGCAAGGCGAGCAGACCATCCACAACTCCCTCATTCACTGAACCAGTCTGTTTTGTTACCAAGCCATTCGAATGACACAGGCCCATATCATGCAGCAATCTCGCATGCCCAGAGGCCATAGTTAAGAAAGCTTGAAGTTGCTTCCATCAGTATCCTTTTTCAACGCTCCAGAGCCTCGAGACCCTTGGAGCATCTGAAAGACTAAAGAGGAGCACCTAACAGTTGCAGAGGCTAGCAAGTGTAACAGAGCTATGAAAGGGCTCACTCGCCGGCTCTTCCTGCTGGCCTTTCCTGTTCTACTTCTCGGGATCGTTTTCGCACCCAATCCCAAGCTGCTGCTGGGAGACTTTGTTGGAAGACACGTGCAGATTGCTCGAAATCTGGCTGGAATCTTTTTCTTCTTCATGGTGTTGACGCCAGAGACGGCACATCCGCAGCTGGCCGCACTGCAGCATGTCGTGCAAGGGATGCACGCACACACAGATTCTCTCGACTCTGTGTCTGCCCTCGATCGAGCCATCGACCTGGTTGATGATTTCGGATGGAATCATGGCTTCCTCATCAATGTCGGCGATGTCAAGGGCAAGATTTTGGATTCTGCAGTGCAGCAAAGGCTCGATAATGGTCCTGGAGAACTCAAGCTGGCGGTAGAGCTGGGAACATTTGTAGGCTACGGCACGCTGCGCCTCGTACGCATGCTGAACCACACAGGTGCCGAGATCATTACAGTGGATCCCGACATTTTTGCGTACACGGTGTCGAGCAGCCTTTACGAGCAAGCCCAAGTGAGAAGCCGCATCACAATGAAGACCAACTATTCGTATAATGTGTTCGCAGAGCTGAAGAAACAGGGAAGAACAATTGATTTCCTCTTTGTCGATCATGCAGCTCGAGCCTGACTCATTACCAGCTGTGTCTTCATCGTTTTGTCGTCTGAAGGCTTTTTCTTTCTCCAAAGCTTAATTGCATTCAGTTCCCGCGGCAAGCTTCATGAGGTGAAGAAGCTGTACCTCCCAGACCTGAAGTTGGCCGTGGCGAGCGGAGTCCTCGCAAAAGGATGCGTGGTTTCTTGGCTCATTTGGGGGGATCTTTCACCTCCGCAGTCCTGACTCGCTGTTTGGCAGATTTCAGGTCGTCGGGGACAACATCCGCTCACCAGGGGCCCCTGACTACAAGAAATATCTGCTGGAAGGGGATGGGAGCAAGCTCTTCAGCACCGAGGCGCGAAGTTCTTGGCTAGTGCCAAAATGAGCAGAAACAGAGCAGGTTTGAGTTGAGCACTGGGACACGATGTTTAGGGCGAAGGGCTCGGTGCTTGCTTTGTAGACTCGCAGCCTCAAGCGTTGCTTCCGATGAAGGTTCATCGAACTCATGTCGAGTACTGGAGATTGTTCCCGGACGAGATGACCGTCAGCACGTATCTTGGGTGAAGTGGGTTGCAAAGGGGGACATGCGTCTCTTCTACACCTTCGACTCGGCCCGTGAACTGGTGACCCATGGAGTTTTGGCCGCCGTCATCTGGATCGTCGTCAAGTTGAAGTGTGCAAGGAGGCTGCAGCACAGTGCGCTTTGGCAATGCACCTCGGTTTGCCAAAACAAGCCGTTCCATAGAAGTGCTACAAGAGTTGCCTCTGATGCAGCAAAACCACATTTCTGCATCCATTTCGTTCAAGGGCATCTGCCTGCTGTAGACAAGCCAACCAACCCAATATACCATGATTGCCATTTTGCGGGTAGGAGTGCGCCCTAGCAGCTCCGTGACTTACAGGCACTGAAGACCAGACAACCTTCTGCGATCCCCTAAGCCAGCTTTCTGTTGGACTCCAAAGAGAGTCCTCTACCAGCTTTAGCGGCTGGCCGGACGCATGGCATATGCTGCGCACATTTACGAACGCTGCCCTGGAGCACTCCCGGAGATGCTTGTCTAAGTTCTTGTGGCTGTAACAGTCACGAGGTGGTGCAGTTGCAACTTCAGGTTTAGATGTGGACAGCGAATCCGAGACCGAGTTTACAGATGAGGAGCATCTCGCTGCACATGAGCCCAAATCAGTCCTCAGAACCCGATTGCATATCGCAGACCCGAGACAGCTGGCTTCTGTTTGGACTTTCTGCATTGCCGATCCGAAAGCTTTCATGACGTTAGTGCGTGGTACTGCTCACAAAAGGCATCCGCGGTCTCTCAGCTGCGGCCAAAAGTGCGGGATCTTCATCGGATATATTTTGCCCACATGGGGGTCGCTTGGCCTGGTCATACTGCCGGTGGGGTCTCTTTTCCGTGCGGGAGGAGGCCAAGTTTGGACTTCTGCCTTTGACCTGCAGTGGTACTATATTAACTATATATACCTGGTAAGCCATCCCTGAGGGCAACTTCTAGTTCCCCCACTAAAACATGGGAAAGACATTGGCATGCTCAGCAGATGGCCTAACTCGCAGTCTCTGTTCGGATAAGTTATCAGGGAGGTATGTGCACTGAGATGGTGGGCCAGTCTCCGAACGGGGCTTCTCCTGGTGACTGTCGGTGTCACTGACGTTTCGCCTCAGTCTTCCTGTCTCATTTCCTCTGCGATGTTTTCCACACCCACCGACAAAACCTGCGCAAGTTTGCTGTCTCCAATGGGTGCGTTTGCGCCCGCACCCTTCTCCCAGCGACAGATTGTTTGGCTTGCATTTAAGAAGTGGTTTCAAGCTCAGGTTCGGGACTTGATGGTTTCATCCTAAATGCAGTATAGAAGGTAGAATGCACCATCACAGCATCGTATCTTGTGTTGGTGCAGTCTAGACTGTTCCGGAGGCACCTGAGCCTGGCAAACGTCGGCCGCTCGTGGGCAGCTGGCGCCACTTTGGCCCATGAGTTCAGGAAGTTCTTTCTGAGAGAAGTGCGAAGGTGCCTTGCAATCTGTTCAGAATATTCCTTTGCCTTGGAGAGTGCTCGGGTTCTCAGCTCTGGAGAACGCTTCCAGGTTGGAGACCGCTGCGTGCAAAGACCAGAAGTGAGTCTACTAAGACTCGTCCATCGTTGTCTCGTGGAAAGTAGGAGCGCTGTTGCAAGTGTCTGTTCCTGAGACTCTGAGCTGGGCATGCACTGCCCAGGTCCCGGCCATGCCTTTCACGGGTTCACGGGAGGGAGTCGTCCCTTTCTGAGCCGAGTCGACCCGTCCCGATTTCTGCCGTAGTCGGATTGGCCAGTCGTAATTCGTCAGACTCCAGATTAAAGAAACGTGCTGTGGGTTGTGCGTCGGGCGAGCGGAAGCTTATCAGGCTCTTGCGCTGTGGCACTGCAACCCGGTCGCATTGGGCCAGAATGAGACGGCAGCTTGCAAAGTAGACCGAGAATTAAAGCTGATTTCGCTCCGCTGCGACCCAAGACACGATGTGGGACCCATCCCCCAGCTCTACTGCACATGTTGCCGGATTCCTGTCCAGGTTTCTTGATTTTGGCCGCGGCATGCCTAATCTTCTGCAACTGCGCCTCGGTGGTTCTCCGAAGCACCTCGTCACATGGTGCCAGGTGTCAAGGAAGATGTTGAATGCCGGTGTTCAGCGCTGACGCACGGGTTAGTTCCTGGCCCAGGCTACATTATCTGGTACACAAAGTTGGACCAAGAGACAGCAACTTCTCCAGAAGGCCTCCGAAGACTCCGATGATGCCCCCAGTCTAAGCAGCTCTCTAGGGACGTGACGGGATAGAAGAGACGTGGGAAAGCATGCTGGGATTTTCTTCGGTGGGTGGGAAAGGCTACAGCTTCCCATGAGTACCGCAATGAACAGCTTGAAGGAGGCAAACAATTGGTGCCTCGTCACAACACAACTCTCAGCAATGATGCTAAAAGTCTATCAGAATCGGTCTCTCGCTGTAGGGCGGGTTGGAGCTTTGCATGATGCAGCGCACCGAAAGGTAGCCAGGAAGCGGGTGTACTGAGTACTGTGCAATCGTTCAATCACTTCATTGGGAGCCTAGTCCCCTGAGTTTCTCGAGCTCGGACCCTCGACATGGCTCAATGCAGGACGATTCCATCTGACCATTCTGTTCTATGGCGCGTTCTTTAGGCTGGTTCGGCTCCAGATCCAACTCTAGCTGACTGTGGCTTTCTTGCCGTTGCTCTTGGTTGCCTTCGGAATTCACTATGTCGCGGAAGTTAAGCAGTGATCTTGCAGCATTCTATGTGCCAGCAAACTTCTGACTTCTTTTTTCAGCTTGCCATGGCCTGCAGGTGTTACATCATGCAAAGTGCGACCACCGACGTTCTTCGGTTTGCGTTCATTCTCTGCAGAGACGCCTGGAATAAGATCATTGCCGAACAGCTTGCAGACAAGTGCTGCGTACATCATGGCACCTTCACGACGTAAGGATGCATGGCGGCCAGATGTCTTCGAGGCAAGAATTCAGCTTAGGCGAACTAAAGCGTTTCAACCTGACCACTCTCTCTGTCTCGCTCTCCCCCCCTCCCTCTCTCTCTCTCTCTCCGTCTGTCAGGCATACCGGCGCCTTCTAGTTGGTGATGCGTGGGGTGAGCTAGAAGCCGGCGAGCCGGGTACTCAGAGAAGGAGGAACAGCCAACTACAGAACACCTGCGCGTGCTCCGCCAGGTTCTACATATGCTCATGGTCAAGGCTCACGAAGCACCAAACCTGGTTGGACATCTTTTTCCAGATGCTGCGAAACTTGGCCTTTTCGCCCCATGCTAAGCTGCCAAGTTGTAGTGAGAGACGTGGGCAATCCTGAAGAGGTGACAGGTTGCTCGGGAAAGGGTTGAGCGAAAGTAGAAAAACTCCTTTTGAGGCCACCCTGTCGCCCCACTCCCACTCCCCCAAAAACGGGGCGCGTTTTTTTCTAAGTACATCTCTCCATGGACCTGGTCCCCCTGGTCTTCCTGATCATGGCCCAACGGATCGGCAGCCATTCTGCCTGGATCCTCTGGGCTGAGGCCAGGGCTCCGAGAGAAGGCACAGCCCAGGCCGCAACAGCCCCACCCTTGGCTAAGTCACTCTGATCTGCCGTGCTTCGCAAAGAGACTGCAGCGCTGAAACAGGCTTGAGACACAGAGCTGCACCTGCTACATACCTCACTCTGTTCTAAGGCTTAGATGAGAGGATCCGGCTTCCCATATCGAGATTTAGTTGCTAGAAAGCCCCTGCTGGTAAAGCTTGAGGTCTCAGAACCAGAATACGGGGTTGCTCCACATCAGACGGCTTTGTCAGAGGTTGTGGTATGGGTGACGCAGAAGCTACGATGGTCATGCTGTTGCAGGTATGTCTCCTGACGGGATGTATCCACATCTTCGTCTTCTACTCGTTGTGGTGGATTGGCGAGGTTTCGCTGAAGGTGTCCGGTCAGCATGCAGGATCGTGCTCAGCATCTTGCATAAACGTTGGTTGGGACGAGTCTCAGGTCAAGTACTTCTGCCGCGCTTGGCAGCAAGCTCGCGCCTTCAACGGCTTCCGGCACGGCCGCTCCAGTGACCCCGGCGGACATCAGAGAAGCTTTGGCAGTTGTCATAGGATGCTACGCAGTGAAGCGCAATATGTCAAGAGCACCAGCAGTAACGTCGCACGCAGCAACCAGGAGGCGAGCCGAATAAGACTAAGACTGAGAACATGGTACAGGGAAGATGTAATGGTCACTCATTAGCTGCTTGCCGAAGCCAGACGAACCGAGTCACGAGAGCAGCAAGAATCCAGAAAATCACTCCACCGGCCAAACACTTGTGAAATTCTGGAAGCTAGCGAGATAAAGAAAGGCCTGGGCAGCAGTGGCTGGATGTAGCATGCCTCCTACTTCCTACTCACAGCCTTTTATGCAGCTAGCGGGACAGTGCCACCCTCTCCGCTTCAGTCACCCCTTTGATCCCGTGAGTGACTTTCGGGAGCGGCGGGTCATCGAAGTGTGTAGCGGGTCGGAGCTTAAGATTCACCAACAGCTCCTCAGGCATCATGCATATGACTCACAGTATCTGGGTGATGCATGACGAGAACCAGTTTGACAGCCACGAGCAGGAGCACAGATGCTTGATTGAACTTAGACTGTTTGGGCGACCTGCTTTGTCAGAATCCTGGTGAGCTGCAAGGTGCTGCTTTCCCTGACAGATGCAGTGAGCAGTGCTTCCATCAGGATTCTTCGTGATTAGCCAGACCTCCTTTTGGGAATCTGCCGCATCGCAAGGAAGTGTTTGTGTCACGCTATGCACCCTCTTCCACTGGCACCTTGGCATCCAAATCCTGCCACACTCGCTGTGAACACACCGGCAAGCCCTGAGTTTTTCGCTTGGGCTTTCTTGAGTGTTGCAGCCCATGGCTACTTGATAGTACGGTTTCAGTGCCACGCACTAGCATGTCCAATTTGCTGTCTTGCCAGGGGAGAATATCTTTTTCCAGTCATCATTTGTGCTTGTACCTTCGTCGCGGGCTCAGCTGCTTTCCAGTTTGCTTTATCACGCGAGCACTGTGTGCACGCAACTGCTTCAATCCGTGAAGTGCAAGGTCGCCGGTGTGAAATCCCCTAGGTGCCCCCACAAACCCTGCATTTCTCCTGAACTCTGCAGGTCTTTGGCCTCGTTGACCAGCGAAGCTTCCTGGCCCTCCTAGGCCAGAGGAGGGCTGCAGGAGCCGAGAGAATGGTGAGAGGTCGTTCATGTTTAGGGCATGGGCCATGATGTTACCTATGTCTGTTTTGGCCTCGTAGGCATGCGTACTGATATACAAGATGTCATATACCTCTGATGTAGCTCTATGGGTACTTTCCGACGTGGCATTCGTGACAATCTGAGATTCTAGCCATCTCCGGCCATCTGCTGTCGCAAGTCTTGAGTGCCTGATAGTTTCGCGGGGCTGAAAGCAAGATGAAGGCCTTGAAACCAAATGCACACTCGCCTGAACATGGTTCGTTCTTGACACCAAGTGCTTGTGTAGACCGTGCTGTTCGTTCTCTTGAAGTTTCACACGTCTCTGCCGACCGTTTGCGCGCACAGGGACAGAGCCCAAGGGCGGAGATGTCGGCAAGTTGCCACAGCATTCAGTGCATTTTGTTATTGGAGGTGGAAGCGCAATGGTGATGAGCTGGATAGCGATGGGCTCAGGCATTCATGCTATGCATAGCCTGAGGCGACACCAGGGGGTAAAGTGCTGTTGTGTCCGGGCCGTCGCTTTCCGTCATTGGCCTGCATAGCGATGCAAGTTGGGAAGGGTCCCTCACCCTCCGAATACTGACATATACTGACAGCACCCGTTGCACCCAGGTCATCACTGCTTCCAGTCACCCGCACGCAGCTGGCAGATCATGTTTTGGGAGCTCGGCGACGATTTCTTGGGGCAGCTGCAAAGCATGACAACACATCACAACGCAGAAGTCCTTTTCGAGACCATGGGAATACCCCGCGACGTTGAGATCGTAAGAATCAAGAAGGTTCAATCGACACACGCATGTCTGAAGCTCTTGAGTGCGCTGAGCAATAAGAAGCCGAGATTACGCTGACCGCATCCAGCCACTGCAGCCACCTGGATGGCTGAACAATGCCTTCAACAGTCCAGATGTTCTTCAGCGATGGGGCCGGGAGTGTGCAAAACGAGCAGATCATTGCTGAGTGCATAGAGCGGAATGTGCAGGCTTGTTTGCTACGCGACAAAGGACCGGTAGGGAGGCTGCTTCAAGTCATCATACCGCTGTAGCGCATGTGATCAGCGTAGAGCTGAGTCTCAAAGCAGCTGATCGAAGTGAAGTAGTTCCAAGCCGACTTGTGCATAAAAGACACCGTTTGTTGCAAGTTTGTGGAGGCGAGAAGTGGTGCAGACTCAACCACAGTGCGCAGAAGCGTCAGCGCCATCCCTTCGCAATCACCTTGATCATGCTTGGTGCGGTGGCATGGAAGCATGTGAAGCGAATCATGAGCAGGAGAGCGCAGGAGAGATCAGAAAAGTGTGAAGCTAGATCAGCTAGATGTGTGGACTTAGCAAGTGAGTGCTCTTGGGCATCTTTGTGGCTTAGGTTTTCGGAGGCTACAGACTAAAATGGCTCTCGCTTTCTTGCGTCGGCCTCGGCATGTCCGCATGACTTAGCTGCTTATGTCGAGAGCTCCAGGTCCTTGTGTTGTTGTGAGTTCACGAGCCTCGCCAAAGGCCTGGCTATACTCTTCTTCCTCTTCCTGCGCCTGCTGTTCATGTACTTTGAGGGAAACTTTGGCTGGGCAGCAGCCATCTGCGCGCCTGTACAGCAGTGAAGTCTTGGTTGCAAAGCCTCGAAGTGAGTGCGAAGCAGCCGGAGAGTATGGTTCGGTGCCTGTGCCAGTGAAATTTTCGCCGAGGAAGCATTCTTCGAAAGCATCCTGCTTCAGTGCCTTGTCATTCAGAGCCTTGGCCGGATGTTCTCTGGACTTCACTGCACATCAAATCCTCTGCGACGTGAGGGGCGAGTGTGGAACCATTTGTCGTTCACACCTTTAGCCAGTTTGAAGCAGCTCCGACCATTCCTTTGAAAAAGATTTGCAATGCAGCTCGTTCCTCAGATCGTTATGTCATGAGGCGGGCGGACTGGGAAACTGAGCAGACATGTGGAGATTTAAGCTTTTAGCGTTTCACAAACACCAGCATCACAGGACAGCAGACAGACCGCTCCTGGATGCATCTCTGATCTTTCTTCTTTGTGCTTCCTGGCAGCACCTGGATGTGGTGCACGTTTTGCTTGCTGTGGTTATGGATTTCCTGACACATGATGTGCTGAACTCTGAAGACAGCAAAGGCTATGCGGCAGAGTCTCGTCAGCATCAGTTTGTCCCAGTTGCGAGATGTAGTAGCATGGTGGCAGGTGCATCGATGCCAGCATGCCAGGCACAACGTACGATGCCGACTTGACAATACTGAGCTGTTCCATTGAGGTTTGGCTTTCAACGGGAAGTGCGAGCAGGGGATCGGATTCGCGTCGTAGCTGCCCCGGTGCTTCTTGCAGGGAGCATGTGAGGCGATGCTATGGTTGATGATATCGATGAAGTCCCAGTGTGATGGTGGTAATATGGTTCTAGCTGTCCGCAACAGTGCCATTTTCGGAGGTTCCTGAGCATGGGCATTGCATCGTCCTGCTGGTAAGTGCTTCCCCCTGTCCCACTCAAGCCGGTCCCAGAGCCGCTTTCCCGCCCAAAGCGAAGGTCTCCTTGATGGCTCTTGGAGTGGTCCATGCGGCTCGGCGGTTTTCGCGTTCCGTGTCCTGGGGGCCTGCAGGTTAGAACGAGGCATTTAGCCAAATCAGGAGCCAGACTTTGTGCAGGTGCTGAAGCAACGATGCTTGTCATGTGATCGAGCACGCGGTTGAAGGGGGTGCCAAGAGCAGTTGATATGGCGAAGCCAGAACTCAAGCGCCAAAGCTTGGGTTCTCGCTCAGTGCTCTCATGGTATGCAGCCCAGTCCTGAACATGCACATTCGGTTACCGAAGTGTACACTTCTGCGTCCTCCCGACAACGATTTGCCGCATTTCAGCCAAGTTTGTGGTCATTGCCATCGCTGCTTGGACGAGATGATGGTTGGGTTGCACCTTGCGCTGTGTGGCGGTGCCAAACAGCGACAGATGTACCATGTGGATGACTCCCATAGCTGGCATTAGATCGCTTCATGCCCGCGTAGCTCAAAGCAGCCACGGCACTGTAACTGTTTTCTTAAATTGCATATGCGCAATGTTGCATATGATTGCTCCAACAACTTTGTTTGGTCGGATCTCGTACGTTGGTCCTGTGGCCGTTGATTTATGTAGTCCGTAAGATCAGTGCCAAGTTGATGCTGTCCTGAGGTGTGCAGGGTAAACCTGTAGGTCGGAGTCGATGTGGGGTCTGTCTAGGGACTTGAGAAGCGTTATCATAACAGTACGGCTGGTCGGCTGGTTGAAAATCACCGCAGGTCTGTTGGGCCTTCGTGACTTCCTTCCAGAAGAACAATTGGAGTGCGCTGCTGTTCTGCACAGTGAGACACATCGTAATGTCGTATGCTCGTAGGGAAAGGTGCCTCTTTTCGGCAGCCAGCTCGCAATTTCGACTGCTCGTACGCACCCTTCGGGCTCCTTGTGCACCTTCATTCCGAGGTTCTGTGCGGATATGTCGAACTGCAGGTACGAGCAGATCATTCCTCGAAACCTGGCAGCTTTTGAGTCAAGCTGCTCGGTGGTGTCTCAGGTCAAGTCGAGAGGCCTGGAATCTTGCAGCTGAGGCCCCGTAATCAATCAAGCGTACACGCCTCTGCCGCTTGCCTGACCTTCGCCATCACTAGCACGAAGAACATACTTGGAGTCCAACCGTCCTGCCATCCAACCCTGCACTGGAAGTACACCTAGATCGTTCTCTGCGCGCTGGGTGTCCCTGTCGTACTGCATCTGCTCCTTTCCCTGGTACGTGGAGACGAGCAACGAGATCACAGGTGCCAGATGGAATTCCCCAGGCCGGACGGCCGAGACTTGAAGTTTGGTGTCGGGGGCCCTGCAGCACACATCCGTGTGGTAGGAACACTGCAAGCTGCAGAGGATCGTCTTCTCACTGCACTGACACCTAAACTGAGTACTCAGGACTTCGGCTTGTTCGCTTCGCTGACCTACGAGCATTGAGCCAAGCCTTTGTCATGCTCGAGTAGCTGGTGCAGATCTGTGGAAAGTTGAGGCCTCACGACCGTATTCAGAAAGCGCTGCACCACTACTTCCCCGAATGGCATTTGGACGTTGCTCTCCACGAGACCGAACTGCGAGACCGCCCGGGCCCACAGGCGACAGCGCAGAGACAGACAGACGGACAGACAGACGGACAGACACAGACACAGACACGGACACTGACATTGACACAGACACAGCCATCGACACACACACACACAGACACACAGACACACAGACACACGCACACACGCACACACGCACACACGCACACACGCACACACGCACACACACACACACACAGACACACGCACACACCCACCCACACACCCACCCACACACACACACACACAGACAGAGACAGAGACAGAGATACACACACACACACACACACGCAGAGACACACACACACACAGACACAGACAGATACACACACACACGCAGAGACACACACACACACACAGACAGACAGACAGACAGACAGACAGACAGACAGACAGACAGACAGACACACACACACACAGACACACACAGAGACAGACAGACAGACAGACAGACAGGCAG
>CAJNJA010016427.1:0-11357 GCA_905231915.1 Symbiodinium necroappetens | reverse complement strand
CTGTAGCTAAGATAAAGGGTCCGGTTCCGCAGTTCCGCAGCCAGACACTTTTAAACGAGGTCACAGATGGTTATAGTGGCGAGCTGCAAAGGAAACAACCCTTGGCATAACAGCATCCGTATCACAACCATGAGGCAAGCACAAACAAGCAAGATGTAGCACCCATAAACACGAAAGGCTAAGCCCTGAGACACTAGAACCCTGCACCCTAAACCCTAAACCCTAACCCCCCCAAGCCGGAGACACCGACAAGAAAGAGCCTGGTCGAAGAGGCCCAAAGCCTCAGCGAGTCATGAGTTCGGGTTCCGGGTTAAGCGCTTAGGATAGTTCAGGGTTGAAGGCTTTTTTTCCCATGATGGTCGGACCTTTCGGTGCACTCCGCATGCATGGCTCGAGGACTAGAGCAAGGCTCGACAGCTGCCCCATTCGGGCGGCAAGACGACCTGCAGGTGTCCGCCGAGCGGAACAAAAATGGCTCGCTCATGGCTGACCGTAACCAACCACGGCGCGGAAACAAGCTTACCTGCGGTGCCACTACTCATATGTTCGGCCGCGAACAATATGCAATGCAGCAGTGCGCCATGTCGGCTGGTAAGCAAAGCGAGGGGTGCGTCGTCAATGTTGAGTTCGTATTTAACTGCAGCCTCCAGTGCTGAATGCACAAAGCCATGCAAATCAGCATCCGTTCCTCGCTTCAAAATTCCCGACAACAAGCTCCAGCCCGAGAGGATTGTTGGGGTGCTCGCCTTCTCATCGAAGGATGGCCTTTGTATCGCCCACCATGGTTTCGGTCCCGGCACCATGACTGCCGGCCGCCACGTCTTTGGCTCTGATCTGTAGCACACGTCACTGGGCGTTATATCGGACTGTACGGCAACCTGTCGGCAGTAGGGATGTGTCTTGAAATGCTCACGCAGTCTGGCTGCCGTCCAGTATTCCTTGGAACAGCATTCGCAGCGTGTACCGAAGGTGGCCAAGGTGGCTTCCGAGGGCACCTGGTGCGCCTTGCGCATGTGTGCCTTGCACGCCGCTGCCGTAGCAAAGGCCCGCTCACATACAGCGCACGTGTGCATGGTAGTTCGGAGAGTCTCAGCCACCTCAAGGTGGACAAAGACCCAACCTTTGTCACGTGCCAACTGTTGGCCTTGCCAAAGGGGCAACAGGTTGTGGCGGGCATCCTCCTGCTGCTTGCGACACAGCTTGGTGTATCGTCTGACCCAGGATTTGCCTTCGGGGGGACACGCTCGTAGCTTGTCCAGATCAGGACCTGATAGCTTCAGCTGGCAGAATACCTCCGCCAATGCGGTCCGGAGGTTTGCGAGCCAGGTCCCATCGGCGAACCAGAGGTGACTCACTGCCTCATCAGGACAGTCCAGAAGCCAAGAAGCATGTCTGATGAGATCTGCATTTCTGGTCTGTCTGGCGGAAAGGACTCCCAGTCCAATACAAATCTCAGCATCTGAACGCCCTCGCGAAGAAATGCCTGTGATGGCCCTAAAGCTCCTGCGAAGCGGCTCCATATAGGCTGTTTCATAGGCCGCAAATTCGGCTCCGGTGGCAAATGCCCACAAGCCCGCGGCATGTCTTAATCGAGCAAGTGGCATACTGACGATCAAGTCGGCTCGTTCACGCTCGGAGAGGAAAGCATTAGAGATGATCCTCTTCATGGACTTGAGCAACGTGCGGGCCAGAAACCTCCTGTGCTGCAAATCCTTAGCATCGGTGCCGTCCCAGGTGACAATAGAACCCAAATGCTCATATGCTGGAACAACTCTGACTTGCACTTTGCCTGCTGGCAAAAGTACATGGAAGACATCGTTGTCCGAAAACATGGCCAATCGGGCTTTTTTGCTACCTTTACCAGCAAGGATGGGTACGAGCTCTGTTTTGCCAGGTGCATAATTGACTTCGATGCCAATCGAGGCCAATGCTGCATCGGCGATCACGACCAAGGCTCTGGCTTGAGGGATCAGCTGGTCTGCCGAAGGTGGCACGAGTGGCAGTGCCCAATCGTCCATCCACGATGGAGCCAGCATTCTGAAAGCCTGCTGACCCGGCGCTCCCGGACACCAGGGCTCGATACATTCCTCGCGGATGCGGGTTTGCACTTGCTCGAAAACCAAGGACATGAGGAATTGAAAGTACAGGTCCGCGAGAGGGGCTCCTGAAGTGGTGCCAGAAAAGGTCTCGTATGTCCACCGGGTGGCTCTGCCGTGGACATACCAGGTCCTCTTCAGTGAGGCTACGGCGATGCGTCGAACAATTTCGGGTACCCCTGAAGCTTGAAGTAAACCCGGGCCAACTGCCGCCGCAACAAAGTCCAGGCGGTCCTGCGGATCTGGAAAGAAGCGTTCGGCCAGGGCTCCAATGGCATCTGTGGTGGAGCCTTCTTCAATGCCAACCAAAGCCTGCCTCAGCGTGGCATAGAATGCCTGTTTGCCATCCAAGAACAGCACCCCCCCTGAACATCCTCGGGATCGGAGGCGTCTTGCGAACCTCCTGATGAGGGCCATAGCCCACTGTAGGGGCTCTTTGGGCACACTGCCCCCTTGACCCGGCTGCTTCAAGTGCTGGTAGCCACGCAAAAGAGCAGGTCTCAGCGCCCGTCCGACCCCTTTAGCTGCTGCTTCCATGAGCAGTATTGACCGCCATCCGTCAACCGAATGGGGACTCTTTTGCGGTTTGGCAATGGCTGCAACCTCGCCCCCCCTCCATAAAATCGGCATCTGGCCCCGGAGTGCAATTTTGAGGATGAGCGGCGCATGACATGATGCGGCCGCCACTGGCGCTTGACTGTAGGCTTCGGCTGGCAAACCTGTAAGCCCAGGGCTTTTACGGTGCGCAAGTTTGTTGAACGAGTGGGCAAGAGAGGAAACGGACACAGCGGAGGCGGTCTCAAGCCCCTGTGCAGTAGGCAGCTTTGGGGCCGTGGTAATGGACTCCGGGGAGACAAGCTGGGCCCTTTCTGCCTTGGCAAAATGGTCGCCAAGCGCACGATCGCCCTCAATGAAACATCCCTCCTCCGTGTTCCAGATGGCCGGTGCAAGTGGCGGTGGTTTGTACTTGCGACCGGACTTCATAACATGCCGCAGCAACGACGCCAGCGCCTCCGGTCCCCTTGTTCTGGCCTCAGCGTACGCTGCCTGCGTAGCCCTGGCCGAATCTTGACGTGCATGCTGCCTGATACTGCTGTTGAGGTCGGCAATCTGAAGCACAAGGAGTGCAGTGTACTGGCGCTCAAGATCAAGGTCGGCTTCTGGCTGTAGCCGACCGGCCCACGCCCTAAAAATGCCCCTCAAGAACCGCTGCCTGGCATGCACTTTGCGCCCATAGAGCTCTCTGCGAAGCTCACGTCTGTGCCTGATGAGGTTCCATGTGCGGTCTGATATAATCGGGGACCTCGGCTGTGCAGCTTTTGATGGACACAGTCGGCTCAACTCGCTCGAGAGGAATGAGTTGATAAGGCCAAGGTGTGTATCGACATCTGTCTGCCATGGCACAGGTGGCATCCGCCGATAGATGTCACGCAGGGCCTGTTGACCGGCGGCTGTGCGCAGGAAATCTGCGTTGGGGGGTCTCTTGGTCGGTGCTTTGGCTCCCGATCTTTGCAGACACAGCTCGACTTGAACAGGGCGATGATCATGCTCAACCTGACCTTCAAAGTGTTGCAGCACCCGGTGTGAAATGATGGCATCAGCGATCTCTCTTAGCACACAAACATAATCGATGCATGCCGAAAATCCTGCTGGGCTGTACCAAGTGGCCAGTTCCTTTCCCGACTCGTCAACTGGCTTGGTAGCGACCAGGTTATGAGCCGTAAGGAGATCGCGCAGGTAACACGCGTTGTCTGGGTGCACTTGGCCTTCCAAGGCAAGCCTTGCATTGGCATCCAAGCACAAGATGAGTGTGGCCCGAGGGGGCACTCTCCGCACGGTCGACGAGAAGGCTTGCCACCAATGTTCCTTGGTGTGGGCGGGTGCTTTGTTGACTGGCGCGTGTCCCACTAAGATGGCAAATGTGCTGCCGCCAGCTTTAGCTGTGACTAGCATGAGCTGCGGCTCTGCGACGAGTATACTGAGAGAGGAAGGTTCCCAGTGCACCGGACCGGAGGGTCCGCGCCCTACTTGCAGATTGGCGGCGAACCATACCTGACATCCACCTTCACCTTTGGTGGCGGCACTGGAGAGGACATAGTAGGCTCCTACCCGCTTACGTCCATTCTCGGCCACACGTGTTTCCTGAAGCCCTACAATGTGCAGGCCACCTTTCAGAAATTGATGAGCAAAGCTCTCTTTCTGCACCTGTGACGCTGCTGTCATGGCATTGTAGGTGGCCGCGCGTAACTTGAGCTGGAGATCTTCTACAGGACCTGTCTTAACAGCGGGCAGTACATCGCTGAGAGTAGGCATGGCGAGTGTACAGTCAGGTGTGGAGTCGTGGAGCTTGCCTGTTTCGTCAGGTCTCGGAACACTGTGATGGATTCCAGCTGCAGCCCACAGCCAAGGAAGTGCCTTTTCTTCGGAAGCCCAGTGAAGCTCAGAGGGAACTGAAGTAGTCCCTGACCTTTTTGCAGCGAGTTTGGCCACGGAATCGACAAGCTCATTGAGAGGGTGGCCTTCATGCGATTTGATATGGCCATATGCAGGCAGTCGGTGCTGCAGCCACAGCAAGTGATGTATTGCTAGGGCAGCCTCTGAGAGCGCGGTGGGAGTTGCTGCCGTAGCTTCTGCCGCAACAAGTTGGCCTGCCGATAAACAGTCATAAAAGATGACCGTTGGGCATGCAATTGCATGGCACACGGCCATAGCATACACGAGCCCTGCAAGTTCAGCCTCAAACGCCGACGAAACCGCAACCCCAAGGGTGGTGTGGTCTCCATCCGGAGAACATGGGGTAGAGAAATGACCATCCCATCCCCAAATTCCATTCTGCCTACCAATGGCGACTATGGACCAACCCGCCTTGACCCCTGAGGCAGCTCTTGCGAAAGAACCATCAACATAGAGCTGGAGCGCCTCTAGAGGGCAATCTCTGCGCGAGTCGGGGAGGTTCGCAAGAAAAGCCCGGGCCTTGGGGTGAAGCGCAGCGGCAGGGGGTCTGGTGTGGCAGAACGATTCTCGGCCGAAAGGCTTAAATACATAATCTAAGGCTTCTGACTCCAATTCCAAGGCAAGACTGTTGGTCTCCGCTGGGACCTTTGCACTAGAAATCATGTCACAAAGTGAGGGCTTGGCCTGCAGTGGCGCACGCAAAATCGAGCGCCGTCCCAGTGGAGTGGGAATGCAAGAACGGCCCGGCTTGTTGGCCTGTGGATCGCCTATGGCCTGTCTAGACCGGTTATGAGCCGTATCGTGGAGTGCCTTAGGCTCTCCTGGTGCAGTGTGCAGATCACCGACGGTCACCGGAATGCTGTTGAGCCTGCGATGGACTTCCAGCGGTAACCCCTCCACACAGGGCTGGTGCTCGTCAACATGCCATCGACGCGCGGCTTTGCGACATCTGTCTTGAGAGTCTTTCCGTAAGTCCTGAATCTGGACCAGAGAGGTGCCACCTCTAGGAACCACTCTGCCCCCTGGACTATAGGTCTCTCGGAATTGAGGCCGAGGCGGCCGCACGTGCTGGTGAATGGGGCGAGCCATCGAGGCTGGCAAGGTGAAGATGGCGAGGATTTGCCCATGTCGCCACCTACCATACGTCCAAAGGATCCGCTGCTGTGGATCCAATGGCAAGTATCCCAGATCCTCCGCAAGCGAGGGTATCATGAGGATGATGTGGTGAGTCGGGCTTGTTGCAAGCGGAAGTAACACTGTGCGCAAATCGCTATTGGGACACACGGTGACAAAGAGCGCCGCCCCAGGAATTTGTGCAGTAGTGTGCGCCATCGCCAGCCTCATGCCGTTGAACTCGGTCATAGGAATCAAAGCCTCCCGGACTTCATCAACCGTTGGCACAAAAAGACTATCAATTCGCAGTCGCACTGGCCCATGCGCTGGACCTACGATTGTGATCACGTTCTCGAGAGGCTGCCAGACTTTGGCAGCCCTGCGCCTCTCACGGATCCGCGACAGGTTGTATTGTCATCCATTCTGCGTTGCGCAGTGAACAGATGTCCGTAGACATCGGTGCTGGGTAGCTGGTCCATGATGTCAGTGGCCGCTGTGTGTGGCACAAACACCCCCGAACATCCGAGCTGCACGTAGTCGCCCGGCAGAACATTGCGCTGCGCCAAGTGTGCAGGTGCCCCGTTGATAAGTGCAAAACATCCAGTCCCCCGGACAGTGTCCGGTATCGCATTTTCAGTGGTGGTCAGGCGATGGATATCTGCAAGCAAAAGTATGCCTCCTTGGGGGCGTCCGTCCACAAATACCGGCACCATGTCGAACTCATTGGCGGGATGGCTGAGGAAGAGTACCTCCTGAACATCCCCGGAAGGAGGAGGTTGGGCCTTTGCCATCATGATGTTTGCCGGCCCACAAGAGCTCGGTGCAGTGTGCTGCAACTTGCCCAGCAGGAGACACAAAACCAAGTCCAGTTGTGGACACGGGGATTGCACATCGTGTGACACTTCTTTGCCATCTCCAAAGAGTCGAATGCGATAGGTTCGAATTCCTTCCCGCATCGTGCCGGTGGTGGTGCTGGTGGTACTGGAGGCCCTGCCTAGGCCTGCCGGTGCTCCCAGCTGCAACGATTCAAGCATGCTCGGCAGGTGGGACTGCCTCTCAAGGAAGGTCTCGCCCCAAACGGGCTGCTCAATCCGCAGCCACTGGATTTCGGTTAGCACCGCCGGCAGGGCATCTTGAAGTAGGCCAGCAACATCCATTACGAGGAGGCTGCCAGAACCAATGCGAAACGCCAAATCAACCTCAGTCGGAATGGTAGCTTGCAGTGTGTTGGCAGCATTTTGGAGCGGCTCATTGGGCAGATGTGATGTGGTACGGATCGGCAGGCCAATTGCACGACAATCCCACGGGATAGCTAAGGCATCAGGCAAGTCCGACTCCAGTGTCAACACGACCTGTGGCAGTGGGAGGATTAGGCGTTTGGCTTTCAGCTGCTTTGGTGTAGTTTCTTCGCTTGCGAAGTCCACCATTGTCGCTGCGCCTGACCCTTTCGTGTGGACCACTCGGTGTGTCCCACTGCATTTCAGCTGGACCCGGTGAAGGGCAGCTGCGAGCATAAACTCGGCACTGTACGCCTCGCGAGGTGCCGCTGTTTGACTGTCCCCTCTCCTAGGAGAGGCTGGATTTACTTCGTATTATACAGTTTGGGCTGTGGATGCCCTTCCTGTGGTTTTTGATCCTCAACCTCTATCTCCACCACGCGGAGGCCTGGCTGGAGCAAGGAACAAGCCTGGCACCGAAGAGCCAGGCGCAACCGGACTCGAGCGCGCACGATCCTGCGCGTGTTCACAACAGGCACGTGGCTACATCCTGGTTTGGTGAGGCGTGCCATCAGCCGGTTGGGGAAACACCATTCGAGATCAGAGCTACCTGCACGAGCCGAAGAAGCACTCAGAGCAGGCAATATGGCAGCCAGTTCGCAAAGCTGGTGGTGCCATTCGTGCAACAGGTGGTGCAAAGCCAATGCCCAATTCTGCCCGAATTGTGGTACGGGCAGAGACAGCTATACAGCGACGCCGGGTACACACCCGCCCTGGCGGGCCACTGGATCTCAAGATTGGGATTGGCAGTGGAGGCAGTCTTCGCCGCGCTCTCGGAAGAGACCGACATCCCCGAGACTACGTCGACAAGATGGCAAAGAAGGCAAAAGTGGCAAAGCAGGCAAGACGAAGGGCAAACCGGTGGGCAAAGGGCCGGAGCCTTCTGTGGCACCTGGAGCGTCAACAGCTCCACAGATTGCGTCTTTACCTGCAGCACCTACTCCGCCTGGACCGGCCATGCCAGCAATCAGTCCTGCGCCTTCCCAAGGGACGGCGACGACCCTGCAAAGCAGCGAGCAGATCTTGCTACGAGCATTGGTATCGCATGTGGCTGGCCAGGAGAATACGCCTGCGGAGATCTCCCGTCTTCTTGGGGATTACCAGGAAGACGCACATCGAGCAACGGGGAAAGTTCTCCACAAGCTTGTGTCGAAGCAACAAGAGGCACGTCGAGGACTATCGAAGACCCGTGCAGATCGAGCGACCTTCGATGGGGCCTGGGCGACCTACCTGAACCACATGGCCCAGCTTTTGGAGCAGCAACTCACGGACAGAGTGAGTACACTCCGACAGTTCGACCAAGCGGAGGAGGCTTGGAAAACCCAGCTCGACGACACCACGGCAGAGCTGGCCAGGCATGCAGCCACGCAGCAAGATGTTGCGGAGCCGCAGGAACCAATCGACATCGATGCGGAGATGGAGCAACAGGAGAAGCAAGAGCAGGCGGTGGCCGAGGCGGCACAGGAAGAAGCGAAAGCTTCCATCAGGCGAGAGCAACAGCGTGCCGAGACGGACGCCAAGGCCCAGGAGATGTTGCAAGTGCTCAAGAATGTGCAGCAGCATTTGGAGACGCCAGCTCGGGAAGGCTCTCGTACTCCGAGGAGAACAGCTTCCAAGGACAAAGAGGGTGCAGAGAAAAAGCCGGATACCAAGCTAGAGGCTGCCGCAAAGGTGCCCCCTGGCGGTGCCCATGTATGAGCCTACGGGGACTGCATGGGCTTACGGCTGCCACCTCGGCGGCACAGGGTGTACAATGGATGCACTCTGTCTTTCTGGAAGCGGACTTCGTTAGCGAACTTCGTGCGCAGCTACTTGGGGTAGTAGCTGAGCACGAGGTTCGCTTTGACATGGTCGGACACAGTCTTCACATGGACGAGGATCCTCGTATTCGAAGCAACATCGAGGCCGCCATTGCTGAAGGTTGGTTTTCTGAAGGATGTACAGATTGTACAGACGAGGACTGTACAGATGTCTTGCAGCATGTGCCGCCTGTTGCGTGCACGGCAAAGGATCCGATCGAGGTGCCACCGCCCGTCACCACACCCACATCCTCCTACCAGATGCTCCCTCAGCCATGGCAACCATTGCCAGTGCGAGCCCGCAACACCGGAGGGAATGCGACACTTCCTCATTCATGGTCTGTGCCACCTGTTGTGTGCACGACCGCCCATCCGGCTTCACCAGCCCTCTCTGCAAGGCATGAGGTTCCAGCACAGGATAGGTCTACAGGTTCCCTGTCGCAGCTGGTGCCACCTGTTGTGAGCACGGCAACTCGTCCATGCAGCTGGAATTCATCACAAACCAAGGCTTCCCGCCACTCCTTCGAGCACCACAACTCGTCTGGGCCGTGCTGTTCAGGTTCCCAATCGCAGCTTGTGCCACCTGTTGTGTGCACGGCTACTAGTCCAGATCGTCGGCCCTTGACTCAGGAAAAGGCCACGTGGAGAGGCTCCAGACACCTTCAGCAGCCTGTGCCACCCGTTGTGTGCACGGCAACTTGTTCTGGAAGTTCAACAGAGCGGGCTCCCCCCGTACGCAGCAATTGCCAGCGCGCGCCCCACCTCCTACCTTTGAAGGTGTGCTTTGAGGCAGGTGCCCAGACCTCTTATAATGCCTTGGCGAGGCAGGTCAATAAGCTCGGGCGGCAATGCGAAGCTACGACCAGGACCACAGATCCTCGGACAGCCTGCTCTGAGGACGGCCACCCACACCATGCAAAGGCCACAGGACAGGGCGAGATATGGCCGTCGTGCTCCGACCTCTCGCCCAAGCCCACAGGTCTGCCTTCACTCCGGATGTGCCTATCCCAGTCTGTGGACCTCTTCCCGAGATCCATAGACAGGCCAGAGATTAGAGACTTGCAGGTGTCTGCCCTTCAGGGATTTAGTGGTTTTAGAGCCGCAGGCATTGTGGGTGAAACGCCGCAGCAAGATCGGTATTGTGTATTCAATACCGAGACGCATGCAGACATCCGTTCCTTGCCGCGCGGGTTCACTTTGGGCCAGCTAATTGCCGACGTATACGGTGCGTACCCTCGTATACGTGCAGCACGACTCCTCACAGATCGTCTGCCAGGCTTTCCCGCCACCCAACTGGCTATCACACTGCGTGACGCCCCTGTTGGGCACCAAGCTATGCCGGTCGACTACCGACCCATGTCGGGGAGGATATGCACGGTTAATGTCGGCCCAGGACAGACAGCGGACGACATTGCCGAGCATTGCCATAGACTCTGTCCGCCACATAGGCTGCCACCATACCTCTATGTTCTTTACGAACCCAACGGTGAAGACTTGGATGCCGTGCCTGGTTTCGTGGAAGACTTAGACTTCATTCGAGCCGGCCAGCCTCACTTCGCGATGCCACCGGCACCAGATGGCGAGCAGGATGAAGCTGTCTTATTGCAGACAGGCTTTCGGCAGCTACAGGGCAGTACTGCTGCCCAGTCAAAGGCCAAATCTCCGCCTCTGCCCGCTGCACCGGCTCAGCCCATTCTGTTGCCACCTTCGCCGCGATGCCCGTCACAGGACAGAGAACCTCCCTCTTTGCTCAAACGCAGGCTTTCAGGAGAGCAACCAAAGGCAACGGGGGGTCAATGGCGGCTGTACCCGGATGCCTTGCTAGGGCCGCGTTATACGGGTGTCGCGGTAGCCTACACGACATGGGGCAAGCCAGACGACACGACGAAACATCTGTTCACGGTGTTCGATACCAGACGACACCTCAGCACAATCTCGAGCAACGAGGCAGCAAAGGTGGCGGAGTTCGCCCAACGTGCAATCGACACGGCGCCAGGTCCCGTCCGCGCCCTTCAGTTTCTCACAGTGCCGATTCCTGGGTTGAAGGCTTAGGATTTAGGGTCTAGGGTTCAAGATTCCTTGTCTTAGGGTTTAAGGCGATGGATTGAGGGCTTAGGGCCCAGGATTCAAAAAATAGGGCAGGGCTTCGGATGTAGGTTTTAGGGCTTAAGGCTTGAACGTTTAGGACCCAAGTTTAGGACGGAGGGACTCATCCTCGACAGCACGCCTTCTCTGAAGGAACACCACGACATGAGCTTCGCCTGTCGTGTCCAAGCTTCCGATACGATGATAACAACAGGGACAATGGTAGTGTATTGTAATATCTGATAGTAGCTGATAGCGTCTTATAGTATGTTACAATCTTTTATCGTACGTTGTCGGAAGTTATCGTATATTGTCGCGCATTACCGTATAACAGTATATTATAGCATAGAGGTGTTTGTGTCACTCGCTTGAAAGCAGAATGACACTACAGAACGTAAGAGGCGAAAAGATGGTGAGACCCCGACTCCCTGGACCCCGAAGCCGGCAGCAAGGATCTTGCCCCGAAGCTCGTTTCATTATCATGATCATAATAAGCATGTTAACCATAATATTCATAATCATCATGGTAATAA
>CAJNJA010016426.1:0-11357 GCA_905231915.1 Symbiodinium necroappetens | reverse complement strand
TCCTACTACTTCTACTACTACTACTACTTCTTCGGTCCAAGCTCCAACAGCTTCTCCTTCTTCGGTCCAAGCTCCAACAGTAGTAGCCGTAGTAGTAGTAGTAGTAGTAGTCGTCGTCGTCGTCCTCGTCGTTGTCGTCGTCGTCGTCGTCGTCGTGGTCGCCGTCGTCGTCGTAGTAGCTGTAGTAGGCGGAGCAGCTACAGCACCAATAACAAGAACAACAGCAGCAGCAGCAGCAGCGGCAGCAGCAAGAGGAGCTGGAGAAGTAAAGACTGCAGCAGCTGTGCCCGATTACTTGCAGTTTCGACGGCCGGAGTCGCTGTTGCAATTCTACCAGCAAAAAGTCGAAATAGCAACGTGTGGTACTCATGACAGTATATGAGGAGGCTGAGCCAAGAAGCCTAGCAAAGAAAGCCATCTGGCACCACAAATGGCCTCGCCAGGACCGAAGAAGGCATCCTCCCAGTGTTCCGGGTGAGTTCAGGGTGAAGGCTTTCTGGAGTTTAGCCGAAGCTCCCGTGCTGAGGGCTGAAAGGCCGAGGCCGAGGGCTGGGAGAACTTTTTTATGGGCTTCGGGTTTAGGGTTTAGGGTTTGGGGGGTTACAAGTTTAGGCTTGAGGGTTTCGGGTTTGGGGGAGTTACACGTTTCGGCTTGAGGGTTTAGGGTCTAGGGTTTAGGGTTTAGGGTTTGGGGGGTTTGCACGTTTAGGCTTGAGGGTTTAGGGTTTAGGGTTTGGGGGGTTACACGTTTAGGGTTTAGGGTCTAGGGTTTAGGGTCTAATTAGGGCTTTCTAATCTAGGCTTTAGAGCACAACTTCATTTGGCAACAACAGCCAGAAGGCAGGCAACCCCAAACTCTCGTGGAAGTGACGACTTCAGCTCTGGACCTTGAAATCTGCAGCTCCCTACCCCCGAATGAGCCCCACACCTCACGCCTTCATCTAGCTAGTATAGCCTGCCGTACCCGCATGGACAAAACACGCCGCAAAACCCCGGAGCCAACGCTCGAAACCGCAGATAAGCTCGAAAGCTTCAGCTCGTTCCCTAAGTCCAAAATCTGCGCACCGCGCACCCTAAAACCTAAGCCACCTCGGGCTTAGGGCCTAGGCGCTTTACGCTGGAGGGTTCAGGGTTTCGGGCACTCTAGCCAAGGATGTACATCCAACGATGATTCCGAAGCCACCACAACGTGCCCCGGAAGGTCCACCAACGCGCCTCTACATGCTCGCAGAGTACCTGACAGGCATCTGGGTTGAAAAGGTAGAGTGAAGTCAGGTAGGTTGAGGGGACACTCCAAGCATACACTCACCAATATCAACAGATTGGAGGACTCAGCATTTAGGCAAGAGTTGCATTTTCTAACTGCCCTGATTGGGGCTATCCTAGAGGTGATGTTACTTTTGATCTAGGTGCCTATTTATGATTGCAAGAGGGGGCTCTGAGAGTGGCTACAACTTCATGACGGGGAGCGAGGTCTTGGTAGTTAATTTGGAAGTAGAACTCGAAAATCCTGCTTTCTTTCCAAGCCCCTACGATACAAAAACCCTCTCGACACCTAAAGTAATGGTAACTTATGAGACTTCTACAGAACCCAAATGAATAAATAAGATCCCCATGACCTGCTCCACAAAGTCCCGCGATGCTCTGAGCAGGTAGAGCAACCATTGCTTCAGATTACCGCAACTAACACAACGAAGGTTAGGTTTGCCCCTCAATCCGAAACCAGGGTTTAGGGTTTTAGGGTTCAGGGTGTAGGGGTTAGGGTTTAGGGTTTAGGGCTTAGGGTGTAGGGTTTAGGGTTTAGAATCCTACATTGTCCTACATCCCTCCACAAGGGTTTAGGGAAGCCCTGGAGGGAGTTTGCATAGCGCGCGACGATGCATCGTGCTTAGGGATATGCAGCATTTATGCCTGAAGGGAGACCCTAAACCCTAAACCCCTAAACCCTAAACCCCTAAACCCCAAACCCCTAAACCCCAAAACCGCTAAAGCCCGAAACCCCCAACCCCAAACTCTAAACCCCTAGACCCTAAACCTTTTGGGCCTCTAGGGTTGAACGTATCAGGATCAAGCGCTGAGGAGAGTTTTAGAGGTGAGCCAACCACAGAATTCCGGAATCCCGATCAAACCCGGATGGCTCCGAAGAAGCTGTCGAAGTTCTTGGGTTTCGAATGTTGGATCCTCCAGACAACACGCGATTCTTTTGATGAAGACCCCAAGAAGGACGCCAATGTAGGGTTTAGGGTTTAGGGTGGAGAGAACCCAAATAATTGAACGCCGAACCGGCCCGGACGAAGTACCCTAAACCCTAAACCCAAACCCTAAAAAGGTACCTTCATGAACTCTGGCGAGATATCGCTGGCCAAGGGTAGACGAAAGATGCGGTCTTCCAGCCTCGACGCCACAGCTGCCGGCTTCTAAGTTTCGGGTTTAGGGTTTAGGGTTTAGAGTTGGTTTAGGGTTTAGGGTTTAGAGTTGGTTTGGGGTTTAGGGCTCATGCTTCATGATACCAAACGGCGAGAAGTTTGGTAAGCGGGCATAGCAGGCATTGGCCGTCATCTAGTCATAAGTGGCAGTAGATAGTGAGATTTCATGGTAGTTCTCTATGTTCGGTTCCCTTGGCAGGACCCAGAAAAAAGCGTCCGGCACCCTTATAAAAGAACCTAAACGGGACCCTAATCTAGAGAAGTACCCTGATAGCCGCATTTAGGATTCTGGACTAGCAGTATGCGGAGCTACTCAGGTGGAACTTTCGGGTTCCCACTGTGGGGTGTCAGGCGCAACATAGGCGTCTGAAAAACAAGGGGGGGGGGGGGGGGTAGCCCCTTGTAGCCCTTAAGTACAATACTGATACCACAAGATGCCCCCTTATACACCCTAAACAAGCTATGTGACTTCTTGGATACCACAAGATGCCCCTTCTACACCCTAAACAAGCTATGTGCCTTTTTTGGCGCCGCAAAAGGAAGGCCGACCCTTGGGGGAAGAGAGTTATGGCCCCCGTCAGTATATAGGTGAGCAAGGATGATCACTGGCACGTTTGGGCGGGGGGGGGGGGGGGGGGNNAGGGAACGTCGCTTGTGCACAAGATGGCAGATTCGAGCCATAACATAAGGGCCTTAACAATTGAACAGGGTCTCCAAGGGTTGTTTTGCAGTGCTTTTTAACTTTGTTATGGCAATACCACCCATCTAATGTACGCTGGAACTGCTGAGTTCTATACAGACTAAAAAGATCAGGAGTGCTGATGCCCTCGGATGGCATTCCCGCCACCGCAAACCTTGCTGCCATCTTTCAAGCCGTCGAGGCTTTTGGCATCAGCATCGGACGCAGTGGAGGACAATGATCAGGAAACGGAGTCGCAGTCAGACGCACTCGCGATGTAGCAGGCCTCCCATCTTGCAACATCCTGCATCAAGACTTCCGTCTGTGTCTCCGCCTCGGCGTGCAAATCGGCGGGACCCGCCGAGCCAAGTCCTGCCCGGCGCAGCAGCGCCATGCGCAAGGATGAGTGTGCGCAAGGATGAGTGTGTTGAAGCGTTGCGGTCTATTGAGGATGACCTTTGGATTGTGACGCGGTCTAGAGTGACCCCGCTGTCTCTCATTCGAGACGATCCTGATATCGTAGCAAGGCTTGTGAATGCCATCATGGATGGTCCGACTGCGGAGAAAAACCGTAGATTCCATACTCCCTGCAACCCGACGGGAGCTGTATCAATTCCAGGGCTAGGGTGTTTTAATCGCAGGGTGTCACTCGTACGGGTGGCGATTACTTGAGACTGGAATTCATGACTCGGGGTTCCAAGTAGTACGCGTTTAGGTTATCGGGTCTAGGTTCTAGGGCTTAAGGCTTGGACCGGAAACGTTCGACTGAATTCACTGGCCAAAACCTTGCAACGATTGCTGCTGCCGATTCGTCCGGCTGCGCTAACACTTCTCACGGTTCTAGTTGGTTCTGAGTCTTACCCCGTAACACCTACGCTCAAATCCCTCCACCCTAAACCCAGTACTCGAATGCAACAAAACCCTAAACCCTGCAATATATGGGGTAAAATGCTCTTGATCCTAAGTACACTACAATCTGCCTGCAAGTCTGATTCTAATCATCAATCAAGGCCCACATACCCTTGGACGCCTCTAGAGCCCTATAGTATCTGAAGAACCCTGACAGAACTAAAATGTTTCAACGCACTTTAACGGAAGCCTACTCTGATGCCTGAGGTCCGTATGCTCAAACCCTCTAGGGACTCTTACTGCATAGTTCTATCTGAAACCCTTTAAAGCGAAAAGGGACCCTTAAGCTTGCACATGATACCAACACCTCTACTGATAGCAGGGTCGGGTCTGGGAACCCAAAAAGCCACAATTCAGCGAGGGCCCCGACTTGTCAAGCTCGGGCTGTCCCTCCTTGTTGGCAGTTCAGGTGTTTGGGGTTTAGGGATTTCGGGTTCAGGGTTTAGGGTTCGGGCTTTTCGGGTAAGGACTGCGGTTGAGGGCTTTGGGATTTGGGGTTCGGGCTTGGGGTGCCAATCAGGGTACAAACGACGTTTCAGGCTCAGGACGCAGGGTTCGGTGGGTGCTGTGGGTGTATGGCTGCAGGAGGGCTTACGAAAAGACCACGACAGTTAGGGTTTAGGGTTTGGCGCTTTGGGGGTCTAGGGTTTATAACTAACCTCAGGAACCCGCTCAACTCAGGCACGCTGAACCCTAAACACTCCCGGTGCTCAACGAAATTCTGTGATTTGGAGCATACCTCAACGATCTCAACGCAACGACCTTCCGAGAGACCGAAAGGCCTCGATAAATCCTCATGGCCCTGATGCAAATCAGCAGAACCCATGTCGAACCGGGAGGGAATCATTGATTCTCTGACCATGGTTTAGGGCCAGTTTAGGGTTTAGGTTTTAGGGCTCGTCCAGGATCCCATAATACTTCTCCCGCAATCAGAAGTCTACACGGGGACACCCCGCGATTGCATTGGTACTACTACGCTACCCCGATACAGCCCCTTGTAGAGCCCCTTATTCAAACAAAAACAAAGATCCTAAAAACCTAAAAACCCTAAACCCTACAAACCTATACCCTCAACCCTTCAGGCTCAAGGAACCACGTACAGGACCTTGGATCTTTCTGGAACCAGAAACACTGCATCTGGGAGCTGGGATTAAGGAGACCCTTGGGGATATAGACCCCCTCAATAAGGTCCCTGTTAAGAGAGCCACAGGTAGGGTTTAGAAGGGTCCCCTTTAAGGGGTCTCCCTAATGCTACCTAGAAACCCTAAACCCTAAACCCTAAACCCGAAAGCCCAATCCCTAAACCCTAAACCCTAAACCCGAAACCGTAATCCCTAAACCCTAAACCCTACACCATGAAACCCACACCCCCAAAAACCCCCGGACAAGTCCCTAGGAGCATCAGCACCGGCCTCCTCGAAGCAGACTGCCTCCAGCAAGCAGCAATCCTCCGGATGTTCCTGGCACACCAGCATGAGGTGGGGTTTAATTAGGGTTTTAGGGTTTAGGGTTTAGGGTTTTAGGGTTTAGGGTTTAGGGTTTAGGGCAACTGTAAGGTTCAGGGAGGTTCAGGCGTTTAGGGTTTAGGGTGGAAGGGCCCCGTTACTGTAACGCGGACCTTGGTACGATCCTTGGATGGAATCCTATGTCTTTTCTCGCAAAAAGCCTTCCCATCCGTAGCTCATATCGATTGGGATGTTCATTGCCAGTACGCCGTAGCTTCGGAGAGCTCAAATGTACGCTCACCACCAATGCATGCTAAACAAAACCTGAATACATCCTGCCTCACTTCCTTCGAAAACTTTTGACAAGAGCAGACAAAGTAGGTCCGGTAGTAGCGCCGATAGTTAGACTGGGAATGGCAACGATGGTAGCAAGTACAACATCTTCCGTACCAAAAGCTGCATCAACGCCCATTAAACCCTAAACCCTAGACAGTAAGCCCCAAACCCTACAGTAAGCCCTAAACCCTACAGTAAGCCCTAAACCCTACAGTAAGCCCTAAACCCTACAGTAAGCCCTAAACCCTATATTCAGATAGCACCGGCAGTTCGATATGACCAGGGTCGCCTTGGCCCAGGCCCGAAGCGACAGGAAACGACGGGCAACAGAAACTCGCACAAGTGTAGTAGGGTTTAGGGTTTAGGGCTTTTAGGGTTTAGGGTTTCTTGGGTTTTAGGGGTTTAAACTTTTGGGGAAAAGCGCATTCGAAAAGTCTATGCACCCAGCACTTGCAAAAATCAGAGCAAGTGCTAGTATATATAGTGGTTGGTTTCGGTAGACAACGGCCCCACGTGCAGTTGACAAACCGGGGCAGAGAATAGAAGGGCCTGAGCGATCAGAGCGGATAGGGGGATCTCTCACAGTTCACAGTCTGACTTCGTCAGGATAACGGAAGAATATCATCATAAAAACCAAGCCATAGCCTCTCAACCCCTAAATCCGACACCCTAAACCCCTAAACCCCTAAACCCTACACCCCTAAACCCCTAAACCCGAAACCCCAGACCCAACTACACTCGGCTGGCGCCTGGAGCACTTCCCAGAAGCTGGCTATGGACAAGGCCTCGGCTGAAGGGTGCTAATCGGGCTTAGGGGTTTAGGGGTTTAGGGTTTAGGGGTTTAGGGTTTAGGGTTTAGGGTTTAGGGTTTAGGGTTTTAGGGTTTAGGGCTAATCGGGCTTCCTGAAAAAATCCTGTAGGGTACGATAATGATACTGTACTTCAGCATACTATCCCAAATTGTACCATACTAGGCCATACTAGACTAGACTATACCACACTATACCACACTATGGCATACACCACCACATTGTACCATACTATAACTTGCTATACATACTATACCGCACTAGGCCTCAGGGATGGAATAAGTTGGCGATAGTACCCGTGTACCCTAACCGGGCTATCGGGAATCGCAGTCTACTCAACGGTT
Organism: Symbiodinium necroappetens; assembly: GCA_905231915.1. Lineage (NCBI taxonomy): Eukaryota > Dinophyceae > Suessiales > Symbiodiniaceae > Symbiodinium > Symbiodinium necroappetens. The sequence continues at coordinate 4,409 of CAJNJA010016426.1, read as the reverse complement.
GACTGTGGTCTGTCGTCAGGCTGGCGCGATTTAACTAGAACCTCCGTTACTACACTGCAACAACAAAAGCGCCCGGAGAGGCGAGGAATGGAATGACAGGGGAACATACGCTGCTACGAATTGAACAAGCCCAGCGACTCTGAGAATAAATTCAACCGACCCGCACAAAAAATGCCAAGGACGCCTCGAGACTCCAGACTACATATGACTAAGGGAGTTCCATGGAAACCGCTGTGGGAGAACAGAACATGAACTATAACACCCAAAACCGAATTTTAAAGAACATAGTGTTGGTCAGTGCTCACAGGAAGAATCCCTGGATTCCGCGTACATGTGGTCTCAAGCCTTTCTCTCTCTGCACGGTAGCTTACTCCAGGTCTCCCATCCGTTTGCTTGCTTCTGCAAACCTTCTCTCCCTGAACCCACGCTTCAACGTTCAATCACTGGCAACGGACGAGCCCCTACAATGAGAGCCAATCTTCGAGCAGCTCTCTCGATTCGAAAACGAAACCCTTTGGGTTCAAAGCTAAGGTTGTCTCCTGTACTCTTGCTGTGCCCAAAACCCCGAAGCCCTAAACGTAAAGCAGGAGCCTGCATCGTTTTCTGCAAACATACGTAATGCCCAATCCCTAAAATCCTAAAACCTGTCCCCAACCCTGAATCCCAAAACCCTCAACCCTAAGCCTCAAACCCCTAAACTCCTGAAGCCGCTCTCCAACCCACGTTCAACTAGGGCTGTCCCGTCAGAAAACAGACAGGACCCCATCATATCATATAACCCAGTGCTTGCAGAGGACACATAAACAAAGTGCCAACGTAAACAAGGTGCCAACGGATCTATGCCTTATAACAGGACAAAAACAGGACAACCCTCAAACCAACTGCACCTTGGGCCGGGGCAGCCAGAACGCAGAGGGACCCGGCATAGACCGTGTTGTTGTAGGCCTTTGGCTAGTAGAGTTAAGGAAGGGTTTGGTACAGAGAGCTTCAGGTTTAAGGTTTTGGATGCTGGGTTCATGGTTCGTTGTTGCAGATTATTTCCGGTGTTGGGTGGTGTCTTCGAGCGTCAGTGCTTTGGGTTTACGGCTGTAAGGTTTGGGGGTTCGACCCCGACACCTTTCAGACAAACGTTGAAAGACAGGGATGATGCGCACTAGGCTAGGCTTCAATCGAAAGACGGTTGCACTGAGGTTCAGATGGAGAGAAGGTCAGTGCACAAGCAATGCTGCGGCTACCAAAGGTCGTGTAACTGTACAGTCTTGGAACATGCTTCGCCATCGCCACCACCATCACCACCACCACTACCACCACCACCACCACAACCACTACTACCATCACTGCCCCCAGAAGACTACTACCACTCCTCCTCCTACTGCTGCTACTACGGCTACTACTGCTACAGCTCAGAGGCTTGTCTGGTTGGGGATCACGGTTAGGGTTCAGGGATTGCTTTCGGGTTTAGGGTTCGAAGATTCCTTTAGGACTTAGGGTCACTTGGAATTTTGTGCTCAGGATTTGGGATTCGCGGGTTGGGGTATGGCCAAACGGAGACACATCCAACTCGAACTTAAAAATCCGAAACCACACAACAGAGAGCAACACCTTAAACCCTGGAAGGCCCTTCAAAGCCCAAAAATCCGAAACCCTACAACCCTAAACCCTAAACCCTAAGCCCAAAAATCCGAAACCCTACAGCTCTAAAACGCTCCCATGCCCCCCGGGCCTTGGACACGCCCAGCATCTCTGCCTCTCCAAACACCTCCGCTTTGCACCCAGACTAAGACTTACGGAGGGTTTAGGGCTTTAGGGTTTTAGGGTTTTAGGGTTTTGGGTTTAGGGTTTAGGGGAGTTTAGGGTGCAGGGTTAAGGGTTTAGGGCTCTTTCATCTGTAGAAACACCCGGGTCTCCAGCCCGAGCCCCGGAGATAGAGAACCCTGCGCCCACAGTACACAAAGTGACAGCCCCTGAGCCCAAAACCCTAAACCCTAAACTCTAAACCCCGAAACCCTAAACCCGAAACCCCGAAACCCCTAAACCCTTTAAGGGGATCGGTCTCTTGGTTTTTGTGGGTGCAGGCTCCTGAGGTGAGTTGCTTATTGAAGCTTCAACAAAGAGACGAACCCATGGAGCTCTAGGTGGTCGGATAAAGCCTTCCTAATCGGATTAGGCAGTTTGTTTTTGGATATCATCGTATGGTTCTATAAGACTTCTGGGGGATACGACTTGCAAGTACTCCGACTCTATGTTTCGATGGAACGTTTAGCTAGATTTGGGCTTCAGCGTCTGGGGAGAGGACGAAAGTTCCGCGAGAATCCCCTGACCCAACTCCCGAACGCCTGACCTTGAATCCCAAGCCCGGTTTAGGGTTTTGGGTTTTAGGTTTCAGGGTTTAGGGTTTAGGGTTTAGGGTTGCCATATCCCTATAAACCTTTAGCAAAGCCTTTCTAAACCCTAAAAAAGTCTTGGCAAGGCCACTTGTGAAATCCAATACCGGAGAAAGCCCCATACAAAACCACTACATAGCACTTTCTCACCTACCAACAACCCGGAGCCCGAGGAAACCCTCAACCTTAGCTATCCCTAAACTCCAAACCTTGCACCCGAAGCCATAATCCCTACTCCCCAATTCACGAACCCCCACACCTTGAACGCTAATCCTTGTATCAAAGGAAACTACAGGCGGGGAGGTTAGGGTATATATAGAGCTTCTATAAGGCTCCTATAAGGTACATAGACCTTCTATAACGCTCCTATAAGGGTAACTACCCACCTGAAAAGGTCCTAGATTATAAGCCCGGAAGCCTCAAGATTCGGCCCGGGGTTCGGCCTTGCCGGCGCCGTAGTCAACCCGGCGTCGGCCTTTCAAGAGGGCCAAGGGGTTCATAGGGCTTCATGTATCAACCCTAAACCCTAAACCCCTAAACCCCTAAGCCCCTGGGCCCCCTAAACCCTGGACCCCTAAACCCTAGACCCTAAACCCGAAACACCCTGGGCCCCCTAAACCCTAAACCCTAAACCCGAACCCTAAACCCTAAACTCCAGACCCTAAGACGAGTCCTGCAGGAACTGTCTGTAAGGACTGGTTGAAGGGCTCGGGGTCGAAAGTTTAGGGTTTTTTGGATGTGTAGGGCTTCGCGTTTAGGGATGTAGGGTTTAGGGGTTTAGGGTTTAGAGATTTAGGGTTTCGGGTTTAGGGAGTTGTAGGATTTTTAGGGATTTAGGGTTTAGGGGTTTAGGGTTTAGGGATTTAGGGGTTTGGGGATTTAATGTTCTAGGTGTGTTAAACTTTGTTAAAGCTAGCAAGGATGCTACTTTGTGTTGGTGGTTGTGCTGTAAGAAAGTTTCTGGGAATAAACCCAGAATCCCATATTCCATCGCTCTACGATGAAGGATTCGGGCAAAAGGGATCCTCTCAAGATACCTTGACTGTTTCCTGGCAGACTCTAAGAAACCATCAAAACCCTTGCAAAACCTTCTGGAGTTTAGCGTGTAGGGTGACCCGGCTCCGGGCCTCAACGCGTAAAACCCCATCCCTTGGGGCTTAGGGTTTAGGGTTTAGGGTTTGCTAATCCCTAAACCTTCTTCTGCATCCCTCAACACCCCAAAGCTATCACGCGCCGGCGAGCAGAGGGCCTTCCTCCACGTAGACGCTGCCAGAGAGGAGTATGTACCTGCCATCGGTATCAGGGCCTTGGGCTTCGGGTTTAGAGGCTTTCGGGTTTAGAGTCTAGAGGCTTTCGAGTTTTGGGGTTCTGGTTAGGTTGAGTCGAAGACTCGCAGCCCCAATGAAACCCTCTGCGATCAACCCTAAACCCTAAACCCTAAAACCTAAACCCTAAACCCTAAACCCTAAACCCTAAACCCTGAACCCTGAACCTCAACCCTAAACCCTAAACTCTAAAAACCCTAAACCCGAGACTCTAGACACGGTAGGGCGCATGGCTCTCTCGGACCGCCCCTTTGTGACAATCTCTGAATGCGGCCTGAGCTGCGCAACTCGGAGTTAAAGGCTGGTTTTAGGATGGTGCTGAGGCTTTGTTTAGGGTTTATGGCTGAAAGCTTTACCTGGACCCCTCAACCAGCTTCTGCTAGACCCTCAATGCTGGCCACGAATTAAGCTAAACCCTAAACCCTATAAACCCTTAAACCCCCAAACCCTAAACCTAAAGCCTAAACCCTACACCTAAACCCTAAACCCTAAACCCCAAACCCTAAACCTAAAGCCTAAACCCTACACCTAAACCCTAAACCCTAAACCCCAAACCCTAAACCCTACACCTAAACCCTAAACCCTAAACCGTTTGAGGGTTCAGGACGAGCTTCGGGGTTCAACCCCCAGGGCCTGGGGAGCCGAAACCCCACCAGGATCCCACCAAGATACCTTGTTTAGGGTTTCCGGTTTAGGGCTT
>CAJNJA010016425.1:0-11357 GCA_905231915.1 Symbiodinium necroappetens | reverse complement strand
GGGGGACATGAATGAAACTATAGCGTATATATATATATAGGGAACCCTTGTAGAAACCACCAGAGAAACCTAAACTCTAAACCCTAAACCCAAAACCCTGAAACCAAAACCCTAAACCCCTAAATCCCTAAACCCTGAAGTGTCCGAACCGCTTCCGAGGCTTCGGCGCGACGCGCCGGCCAAGCTCTGACATTCGCCGTCGCCAGGCCTCGTGCTCATGGCTTAAAAGGGGTTAGGGGTTTAGGGTTTAGGGTTTGGGGTTTGGGGTTTAGGGTTTAGGGCTTAGGGTTTAGGGTTAGGATGCAAGTCTTCTGAGTTGCTGTGGTCATAAGGAAAAAAAGTGTACACTTTCAGTTCTAGAAGGCATCATCTTATCCACAAAAAGGTTAAAGTGTGTAGTACTTCAGCTACTACTAAGCCCAAAAAAAGGACCCTCATTTCCCTAAACCCTAAACCCAAAACCTTGCGAGAACTGCCCATTTCAGGTACCCATTGCTGCCGGATTGTAGGATTGTAGCTTGGCGCCTCAGGGGCTCTGAGATTGGTTTAGGGTTTTAGGGTTTAGGGTTCTAGGGTTTAGGAGTGAGTTTAGGGTTTTAGGGTTTAGGGTTTTAGGGTTTAGGGTTTAGGGTTCAGGGTTTAGGGTTTTAGGGTTTAGGGTTTGGAGTTTAGGGTTTAGGTTTTAGTTAGGTACTGGGACGACCCTAAACAAACCCCAAACCCGCTTAGCGTTTAGGGCCTTTCTCAACCCTTTCGGAACTTCTGGTTCCCTGTTGGGGCTATTGTAAAAAATGATCAGTGATAATCCTTATTGGGTTTTCTTTTTACAAAAATGTAAACTTGCAGCCAACAAGGGCCCAGATTTGTCCGGGCAGGACTCCGGTGAGGAATTGGACAACAACTGTCGGCTTTGAGATCATTACAGAGGCTTCCGGACTTGCGAGATGGAGCCCCGTGGGCTAACCCCCTAAACCCTACACCCTGTACAGTTGGTACTTCCTCAGGTTCCTACATTGATTTCGGAGCTTTCGGCTTAAGCATTCTTTAGTCTTTTGGGATCGCCTTCTCGACTTTCTACGCAATCGGAAGAGTCTATAAGGACAGCCGTAGTATAGTAGCCCTAGGCCCCTAAGTAGTTCCTTTTTCGGATTACCTAACTTAACTTATAGGATTCTAAATAAAACCCACAAAAAGGAACTACTTAGGGGCCTATGGGTAGCCCTGAGATCCCCAAACATCCCTAAACCACCAAAACCTCACGTGATGGGTCAGGGCCAACAAACGAGGGCCGGAGAAGAGTCGAACACGCTTTCCGGGCATAGTCACCAAAGCCGTGCCAGGGATGAGCAGTGTAGATAAAAGTCGTAAACCCTAAACCCATAAACGGCCGTGTATGATGTCCCGCATGCCTCTAGTCCCTATTCCCAATCTTTTGTTTGTGTGCGGTTGTATTCTGCGCATTATCTACTGGTGTGACATATCGTACTTTGCTCTATAAACAGATACGACTACGAGTCTACATCTGCATATGCAGACATGCCTCGACCCTGAACTCTGTCTTTACATATGGGTAGTTCTTGAAATTAAGGTCCCTGCTAAGGTCCATTCTTATAAGGGTGCGGTACTAGACAATTTTGCGGACCTAAAATCGACCTTAGTTTAGAGAACTACCCGTCTAATTCCGCAAACCCGAAAACCCTGAACCCTAAACCCTGTGTCTACATAGGGCCATGAGCCAGTGTCGGAACTTGGTGCGCCCACGAAGAGGTCAGCGTTGGAATGCAGTTGCTGCAGCCTGGGCTCAGTCTCCCAAAGGGTCCTAAGTACCGATTTTAGGCTTACAGTAAGGGCTTGGGGCTTTAGGGGGCTTTAGGGTTCCTTTAAGGGTTTCCTAAGTACCTATCATAGAAGACTGTAGGGTTTCGATAGGAATATTATGAAGGAGGAATTACCATTATGACTTGGGACATTTCCCCCATAACAGTAAGAACCCTTTGGTCTATAAAGCCAGCCTAAAGCCTAATGCCAGGCTGTTTTGAGGGGTTAATGTGGGGTGATGGTTTAGGGGTTTGGGGAATCTATAAGGGTGCAAGGCGCACACGCTCTGCATGTTCAAGGACTGAGAGTCTGCACGACATTTCTGCAGGCATCTGCTGTTGCCTCTGCTTGCAACTTCAGAAAACGTAGCCTTGCACGGTAAAGTATCACCGTTGGTTTGTTACAGGCATCTGCCAACATTACCTATCTGACACTGCGTAAGGTTGCATTGCATCCTCCTGGCAAATGCTGCCAAACAGTGACTTGCGCTTTGCAGGCACCTCTTGCAGACCTTCTGCGAGCTATAGACTGCAGCGCCAGCCTTACCACGCGAAACTTGACCCCACGTGGTATACTCATCAGTGCAGCACAGCAGGCCTCGTCACTATGCAGCAGCCATTCTTGCAGCGCTTGCATGCATGCATCTTTTGGTGCAGCCTACAACCCTAAAGAGTCCTAAGTAGCTATGTCGTAAAATGTCACATTTCTATCTTAGGAACCATTACTGTACCTAGGACTCTGAAAAGCCAGGCTGTTTAGCCTCAAGAATCCCAGACGCTAGACTCTAGACCCTAAGCCCTAAGGCCCCATAAGCCCCTATAAGCCCTTTAAGCCCCTATAAGCCCCAAACCCATGAACCTATACCCTAAGCTTAAGCCCCTAAGCCCTAAACCCTAAACCTAGACCCTAAGCTGGTCCTACCCATAGGCTCCATCATAGTTCCTTTTTGTGGTGGATATTTAGGATCCTCTCAGGTAATCCGAAGAAGGAACTACTTTGGAGCCTCTGGGTAGACACCCTAAACCCTAAACCCTAAACCCAAAACACTAAACCCTAAACCCTAAACCTAAACCCTAAACCCTAAAACCATGGGGAAGGAAGATCACCTTCAACTAGCCATCCGTGCCACAAGCTCTACGGCTGGATCTCAGTTTAGGGTTTAGAGTTTAGGGCTTTAGGGCTTTAGGGTTTAGGGCTTTAGCTTTGGGGGTTTCGGGTTTAGGGTTTAGGGTTTGGGGTTAGTATCCCTTGTTGGGGATGTGATGTACACACACACACACGTATAGATTGGACCTCATGTCAGGTGCCATATAGGGTCCTGAATAATTCGAATCGAGTTATAGTACAATCACAACACGGAAACTTAGACAGAAATGTTTGTAGTTTTCAGGTTTCGTATGATACCTACACCGTACATCAGAGCACCGGGAGCCCAACACACTCTGGGTCCATGCTCCTATTGACATAGTAGCTACGGCTACTATACCCTGGCCTCGTAGGATTTAGGGTTTAGGGTTTAGGGTTTAGGGTTTAGGGTAAGGTTACTATGCAGCAAGCCCGTTCGGTACTATAGCATAACAACAATTAAATCAACTGATAATCATACTAAGCAATGAGAACCAATGAGTGTTTGAAAATGACAGCAAGAAGAGCACAGCTGCAAGGATTTTTAGGGACAGTGCAACACCAAGTTCCTGCAATCCTCGCAGTGGCAACCCCAAACCAACGCTCCTAGAGACTCGGCGAAACCTTCAATATTAGCGCAGGGTGGTTCCTATAAGGGTTCCTGTTTCGATGAAAGTTTACTAGAAGGCTCTAGTATAGGGGCCTTGATGATCAGGGCGAGGGCTTTGGGGTATAGTATATAGTTAGATCATGGAACCCTGAGGAATGATACTTGTGGTCATTCAGGCATCTAAACCCTAAACCCTAAACCCCAAGCCCTAAACCCTAAAGGAAAGAGCAGGGCTTCCGTATTGGGTATCGCAGTATTGAAAGTCTAGAAGTATCTCACTCCGTAAGTAGGCAGCTCAAAGCCAAAGCCCTGTTTTTTGAAAGCCTCAACTTAGAAGACACCCATGTCTATGTCCGAAGCCCAACAATTGCTATGGCTCCATGTGCCCATATAGCCCTAAACCCTAAACCCTAAAGCCCTAAACCCTAGACCCCTAAACCCCTAAAGCCCTAAACCCCCAAACCCCCAAACCCTAAACCCCTGAACCCTGGACCCCTAAGCCCCTAAACCCTAAAACCCTAAATCCTGTCTTTTCAGTAAATGCAGGAACACCTATAAGGCCAGAGTATATACTACATGGGTACATGGGTGCCTTTAAGTTGAGGATAGAGAACTTTGAGTCTCGGCGTTTAGGGTTGAGGGTTTTAGGGTTTAGGCTTTAGGGTGTAGGGTTTAGGATGGACTCAGTTAGGGTTTAGGGTTTAGGGTGTAGGGTTTAGGATGGATTAGAGGGTTTTGGGTTTAGGGTGTAGGGTTTAGGATGGACTAGGGTTTAGGGTTCAGGGTTTAGGGTTTGGGTTGTCGAATTTCAGGCAAGGGCTCAGGGCCCAGGACTGAGAACAAGAATCTGGGTCTCTTGCTGCGGAGTGTAGCCGCTGCCGGTAGCAGCCTTTACGGACGGAAGGCTCATAATGAAGCTTGGGGTTTATAGGGTTAAGGGTGTAATTATTGGGTTTGCCCCAGACTCTAGACCCTAAGCCCTAAACCCCTAAGCCCTACGTGGTTTATAGGAAGCCAGGTGCATGCATCGTGTCTGGGCAGAATTTCACAAACTACATGGTGATTGCACAAACCCTAAACCCTAAATCCTAAAACCCTAAACCCTAAACCCCAAACCGTTTAGGATCTTGCTTTAATTTAGGGCTTATAAGGTTTACGTTTTAGGGTAGATCTGGTAGGGTTTCGGGTTGAAGGTTTAGGGTCTAGGGTCTATGGAGACCCGGGTTTGCATGGTTCAGGCTTAGGGGTCGAGGGCTTTTTTGTTGCTAGGGCCCTGCGCGCACTTGTTTTGCGCGCTTCGGCGCCTTCTCAAAGGAGGGATCTCGCACCAGCCGGGCTATGACTCTATAGCGTTCGTGGGGATTACGGCTTAATGCGGTGTGGTCCGTAATTTGAGGGAAGTGTCTTCTTGTTGTGGTATCTATCCAGTACGGAAATTGCATGCCTCGTCTTCTTCCCTGCGCGACTATCCTATCCTTAAAAGCCGAACAAAAGATGCTGCTGTCGGTGGGTTGTGTTCGGTCTTGTTGGAACACTTCGATAAGTGTTTTGTATTGGTTCCAGTTAAGTAGTTCGGAGGCAGGTATGGGTTTGCCAGCTTGTTCCCATACGTCCCTATTGGTGACTCTAGAATAGAATGAGGCCTTGATGCCTATGCTTCGACGAAGGAAGCGATAATACTGCCCATCAATTTTCTTAAGCATCTTATCTGTGAGGGTCAAGGAGTCCAGCCCGTAGAGAAGTACAGGGACTATGGCGGTGTGGTAGATGTGTACCTTTGTTTTTCGTGGAAGTGAGCTGTTCCACACCATTCTAAGTTTCTTAAAAGCTTCTTCGGTGAGCCCTAGCCTGTGGTAAAAAGCGGTGTGGAATGGGTTAATCCAGCTTATTCTAGCCCCTGGGTACTTGACCTGAGTCGTTGTAGGAACTGCTGATCCAGCTTTCTTCGCTCTCGTTGTATCCAGAAAAGTCCTTGTTGTCAATGTCTGCGGAAAATTTGTTCTGCTGTTGATGCAGCTTGCTGTTCAAATCTTGATCCGCAGCGATAGAAGGCTTTCCCAAACCAGCTTTCAATTGGGGTTTGACAGCTCCAAGCATTCCAAAGCCAACTTCCAAAGATTCGTCAGGCCCCTGCGTGAGCACCATACGTCTCAAAGGATCCTTGATTCTACGTTCCAAGCTGCGGGCACCGACAACTTCAGGCACCGATGAAGTGTCATCAGGAGATTCAAGTCCTCTCCTTTTCGCCGGTTCCAGCTCAGATATGGATGAATTCACTGCCCTCGGAAGTGCTCTCATGGCTGAGAGCACCACCCCAGCATCGGCACATGAGTAGCATGATGCTTTCCCAGGCCTGTCTTCCGAGTGCATTCGCGCATCAGACACTTTTTGTTTGAATACATTTCTTGAAGTCGAGGATCCATTTGCTAAAATGCCGAGCATCTCGCCCTCAACACTTTCCGTGCTTTCTCCAATTTCAGTCGGCTCGTATGCGCTCGAAACAATCGCTTCACACCTCTCGGGTCGAGGGCTTGGGGTTTAGGGTTTAGGGTTTGGGGTTTGGGGTTTTGGGGTTTAGGGTTTGGGGTTTAGGGTTTGGGGCTTGGGGCTTAGGGTTTAGGGTCCCTGGAGCCCTTTACCTTTCTATCTTACATCCTACGACCGAAGCCTTCTCCGGGCCTTAGTGTCCCGTACCCTAAACCCTGAACCCTAAACCCTTAACCGTACCCTAAACCCTCAAGTCAAACCCTAAACCCTGAACTTAAATCCCTAAACCCTAAACCCTACACCCCAGAAACTCCTCTACACTCCAAGCCGCCGAGCCTCCAACCCCCCCCGGCCCCCCCGGTGAAAGCTCCGCAACCTTTCCCTTTCGACACAACCTGGGAAGTTCTCTCTGAATTAGGGTCGCTTTTGGGGGTCCCAAATATAGTACGGCACCCTTATAAACAGGACCCTAAAAAGGGACCCGAATTTAGAGAACTACCCACCTTACCACAGCGAATGTCACCAAAGTTGGAAGATGGGTAAGACTGTTCCAGCGTTTCTGGCATCTTCTACAGCCAAAACCCTAAACCTACGACGCTCATTCGTCACAGACAACTTGAGCTCACTAGCATGCCCCTCGCTGCCATGTAACGTCTGGGTGCCCTAAACCCTAAACCCGAAACCCCTACACCCCAAACCTTAAATCCCTTAAACCCTAAATCCCCTGAACCCTACAACCCTAAAGCCCTAAACCCCCAAAACCCTATACTAAAGCCCTAAACCCTGAACCCATAAACCTTAAATCCCCTGAATCCTAAAACCCTAAATCCCCTAAACCCTGAAACCCTAAAGCCTAAACCCTAAAGCCCTTGAGGAAGCGCTAAGTGCCGGAAGGAATCCTTCGGGCCGGCACTGGTGCTTGGATGCAGCGCTAAAGGACTTTAGTTTCAAGCTTCGGCCTTTTCGACGAGTGCACCCGATGCCAGCGTCATGGCAGTGCGGAGGTGCTCGACCTCCGAGTTGTGCCGCTTGACCGCCTCCTTCTTGGCAAAGGTTTCCGAAGCTTCCCTCGCCATTGCAGTGCGCCCCCACTCTTCCTCAGGGAACAAACAAGATCGGAACCCTGACTGAACATTCCTCGATTCTTGTCAATTGTTAATTAATTGACCTATAAACCCTAAACCCTAAAACCGTCAACCCCTACACCCCTAAACCCTAAGCCCTTGAGGAAGGATGCAGCGTTTTGGGGGGATGCATCGAGCAGGCCCGGGAACCAAACTTAAAGGAAAGTACAGGTGGGGAGTTTAGGGGTTTAAGGTTTAGGGTTTAGGGGTTCAGGGCTGAGGGTTTAGGGTTTAAAGGAAACTACAGGTGGGGAGTTTAGGGTATATAAGGCTTCCATAAGGCGTCTATAAGGCATATAGACCTTCTATAAGGCTCCTATAACGATAACTACCCACCTGAAAATGTCCTAGATAACCCCTGAGAAATAAGAGGCCCCCCTGCCCTTTTAGGGTTTAGGGCTTAGGGCTTAGGCCTAATAAGAGCCCCCTCCCCTTTTAGGGTTTAGGGCTTTAGGGTTTAGGGTTTCCTGATGTAAACCCCTGAGTAAGTCCCTCCTCTTTTAGGGTTCGGGGTTTAGGCCTGGTAGGAACCCCTGAGAAATAAGAGTGAAGTTTATTTGTTAGGGCTGTGCATTATACCGCACCGAGGCTCGCAAATCCAAGGCCCAAGACAAAGCATGTCAGTGCCGATGCCCCGAAAACCCTAAAACCCTAAACCCTAAACCCTAAACCCCCAAACCCAAAACTCTGAACTTTGAGTCCTCGACCTGTCTCCTGGGGCCCTGCCTGGGCTATTCCTCGAGTGCCTGCTGCCAGGCGTATGGAGCTGGAATGGCGGTTCCTTGGATCTCACTTTGAGGTCAAGTTAGAGTTTAGGGGTTTAGGAGTTTAGGGTTTAGGGTTTAGTTGAATTGGGGTTTAGGGTTTGCGAGTTCGGATATATAGGTCTTGGGGCTTAGAGTTAGAGTCTAAGGTGCAGCAACTCGGGTAAGAAACGCTACTAATAGCTGAACTCTTACGTCTTAGCCCCAAAAACATGAAACTCAAAAGGCCCTAAACCCTGAAGTAATCCCAGGTGCGGCGCGTACAATTGAAGTAAGATTTCGTAGCGCCCTTCGAAATATTGGGCAGTTCTCTAAACTAGGGTACCTCCCCCCAAAATAGTACGGCAACCTCATAAAAGGGCCCTAAAAGGGATGCTACTTTAGAGAACTGGGCCACACACGCACCTAAGCTACCGCGCGCTTTTCTGCAGGTGAACTCTGGGCGCTTGAAGAACTTTACTGTGGGAAGGCTGATTTCGTTCGGATTCCGCCAACTGTGTGAAAAATGAGCTCTGAACCCACGCCTGCCAGCAAAAATCAAGACAGTGCTAGGGCTGGTAGGGGTTTGGGAAGCCCGGATTATCTGGGCCCTGAACCCAAGCTGCAACCAAAAGTCAAGACCGTGCAGATATGCCATGAGAATGACATTCAGGAGCCATGTAGAGAACTATTCCGACGCCCTAAGTTTCAAGCTCCTGAAAGTCATTCTTCACAGGCGTATCTGCACTGTCTTGAATTTTGCTGGCAGGCGTGGGGGGTTAAGAGCCCATTCCACATAAACCTGGCTTGAGAAAACCCCTGCGGTAACTTACGAACTTGTGACCACTTCGGGATCCTACTCTAATTAAGGCACATTCCTGTATTCTTGGAACATAAAGGGGTTTAGGGTTTGGGGTTTAGGGTTCACGGTTTGGCGATACCTCTAATCATATTGCGAAGCCTACTCTCATTTAAAGTAGATTCCTTAATTAAGGAAATTAAGGGATATGCCTTAAATCAAACCAGGGGGGGGTCCTATGCTATTTTTGTAGTGTACATTCCGTAATTCAGGGATATTGGAAGGTCTGAGACCACATGCTGACTTCATAAGCATAAAGAGGTGTACGCTTTCAGCTCTATAAGGGATCATATTATCCCGAAAAAATTTAAAGTGTAGTTATTCAGCCAGACCCTGCACTCCGAAGTCTAAACCCTACAACCCAAACCTCAAAAGCCGAAGCCCTCAACCTTAAAAGTGTTGTATTTCAGCTACTTCCCATAGGCTCCTTAGGTATGTCCTTTTGGGGATTACCTTCTAGGATTCTAATTATCAACCACAAAAGGAACTAGTTAGGAGCCTATGGGTAAGCATAGGTTCTGGCAGCAGAAGATCCATAAACCCTAAGCCGCTAAGGTCAGCACACAGGCAGCAGCCGCCCACCGGGCAAGAACTCGAAGCCAAAGGCGCCTGCTTGGACATACGGCTGATGGTATAAATTCCACATCACCCATCATAAAAGGATATATATATATATTCCATTGTTCCCATAGTTTTGGGGTCCTTTGCGGAGATGCAGGACTTATATCATCAACAGTAGGAGTTGTCGGGCTTGTGGCTGTACCATATTACACGGACTTTAATGACAGAGGATATTGACTTTGTTATGGTATACCCTAAACCCTAAACCCTCAACCCCAAAGATATGTCAATACCATAAACTTTAATAACAGAGGATATTGACTTTGTTATGGTATACTCTAAACCCTACACCTTAAACCCTCAACCGTCAAGGTATGTCAGGACCATAAACAGAGGATGTTGACTTTGTTGTGGGATACCCTAAACCCTAAACCCTCAACCCTAAACCCTAAACCCTCAACCCTAAAGGTATGTCAAGACCACAAGGTTCAGGGTCTTCCTTTGGAGTTAAGGGTTTAGGGTCTGCGCTTGAAGGACTAAGCGGGTCAGGGTTCTCTGGGTTTGGGGCTTGGGGTTTCGTGCTTACCGGTGTAGGGTTTAGGGTTCAGGGGTTTAGGGTTTTGGGATTAGGGGTTTAGGGGTTTAGGGTTTTAGGGGTTTAGGGCTTAGGGTTTAGGGTTTAAAGTGTAAGGTTTAGGGTTTAGGGTGTGAACAGTCTAGAGTTTGCATGTCATGGACACGACATATCAAGGCCTGAGGGCTTCGAGGCTTAACGGCTTTGGGGGCTTTGGGGGACGGTGATTTCTGTGATTCTGTAGGGCTTCTTATAAGGGCCTCCCTGTATGCCAAGAGTGGCCCAAAAACCATTCAGACTGTGGCCATTGGAACCTACTTCCTTCTATCTGAAACCTTGAACCCTAGACTGTAAGCCCTAAACCCTAAACCTGCGCAAGATACTATGAGGGCTTTTACACCGTCTGAGACTGTGTGCCTTGACTTCGGCTGGCAGACGGTGAAGCCTGGAATTGGAAGAAGGTTTAGGGTTTAGGGTTTAAGGATCAAGGTTTAAAGTTTGGGGTAAGGGGTTTAGGGTTTAGGCTTCAGCAGACATCGGACTTAAAAATGCAAATGGCTTTAACTGCAACTGGATTAGGGGTTTAACATGGCTTAAGCTGAACTTGGACTTAAGGTTTTACTTGGCTTAACTGAAATTGGATTGCAGGGTTTAAGATGCCTTAAAGTGAAACTGGGTTTAGGGTGTAAAGCGGCTTTGACTGCATTTGGTTTTAAAATTGGTTCATGCTTTCGGGTTGTTGGGGCATTTTGGATGATGGGACTTCCAACTTTGGGGCCATAGTTCAGGGTATTCAAAAGCTGGTTTAGGTTGGGGGTTTGGTCTGATCGTATCTGTTTAGGGTTTAGGGTTTTGGGCATGCTCTGTGTCCAACCTCAAAGCTTTCTATAGGGGATCATATTATCCCAAACAGTTTAAAGTGCAGTAATTCAGCTAGTAAGTGGACAAACCACAAAGTTGGCAAACACAGCGACACTGCACCCTAAAGCGTGATATTTTTGCGTCCGTAGTCATGGTGGGCCTTTGATAAGCATTTCTTACGCCCGAAATCCTACCTGTAGTGTCCATTGTAGGTCGTTTTGTTTAGATATACCAGCTATATATATTGAGGGTCCTATAAGGTATCCTCAAACAGGAACTACAATGGAGACTTCAGGTAGCCCTAGAACCCTAAACCCTAGCCGTAAAACCATGAAGCTGTAATCCCCCAAACTGTTTTGGATAGTTTAAACATGCTTAACCCCTATTGTAGAACGATGACAAAGCCCTTCGAATGCCCCGTCAGACGACTAAAGCTAAGGTGTTCTACCTTCTACCAGCATGCTTGGCCCCTGACAGCTGGCGACGGCGGAGTTTCCGGATGCTCCTGAAGAGTTTGCAAATTCCATCCGTTCCCTGCCTCTCTCTGTCACTCTCTCCCTGTCTCCTTGTCTCTCTCGCTCTCTGTCTTTACGTA